>JAFLJL010015277.1:51226-79683 GCA_018398815.1 Conus ventricosus | reverse complement strand
GGGGTTTTTGGGGGGAAAATTTTTAAAGGGGTAGAAATTTTAAGGGTTTGTTTAATTTATTTGGGGAGGAAAAATTTAAAAAGGGTTTTAATTTTGATTTTGGGGATTAAAAATTTAGGGTTTTGGGGAATGGAGAAAAAGGGGTTGAAGGAGTTTTTTATGGGAAATTTGGTTTGAATGGAGAAAATGTGAATTTAGGGTTTCCCCCAATGGAAAAGAAAATTTTAAAGGGTTTTGAAATGATTTTTAAAGGGTTTGAAGGGAAAAATGGAATTAAAGGGTTTCGAATGGAAAAGAGAATTTAAGGGTTTGAATGGAGGGAACGGCAAAAAAGAAAAAAAAGTGTAGTTAGAGTGTTATGTTTTTTATGATACTCATCTTATTGAAAAGATTCAAAAAAGGGAATGAAATTTTTTTAAAACCAAAATTTAAAAAACACAAAAACAACACCCACACACACCAAAAACCCCACACACAACACACACACACACACCCCCACACACACACAAACACACACACACCCACACCAAAAAACCCCCCCCACACACACCCACAAACCCCACACACACAAACACAAAAACCCCCACACACCCCCAAAACACCCCAACCCCCCACCCCCCAAAAACCCCCAAACCCCAACACCCCCCCACACCCACCCACCCCCCACACACACACACAACACCCCCCACCCCAACCCACACACACACCCACACCACAAACCCCCCCACAACACAACACAACAAACAACCCACAACAAAACACAACCCACCACCACACAACACAACACCCCAACACACCACACACACAACACACCAACACACACACAAACACCCCCACAACACACAACCAACACACACAACCAACCCACACACCAAACACACAAACCCCCCACACACACACACAACACAACACACAAAAAACCACACACCACACACACACCCCCACCACCACCACCCCCACACACACACACCCCACACACACCCACACACAACCCCCACACACCCACACCACACACACACCCACACACACAACGAAACCAAACCCCCCCACCACCACACCCCCACACCCCACACACCCACACACACCCACAAAACACCCACACACACCACACACACACACACACACACACACACACACGCACGCCCCCGGGCGCACGCACACATATCGGACAATTTTAAAAAACACACCCCAACACACAACACACACCCCACCAAACACACACCACACACACAACACCACAACACACACCCACAAAAACACACAACCACACAAAACCCCAAAAAGAAACACAAAAAACAACACAACAAACACAACACACACACACACACACACACACACACCACACCACACACACACACAAACACACACCCCAAACCACACACACCCAATCCCCAACCCCCCCCCCCCCCCCACCCTCACACACTGACGAAGCGACGCCCGGGGCAAATGATTTGAAATGAAAACGACCCTATAAGATTTTCTGTAGTGTTTCTGCTACATTCAACATATTCTTTTGTCAGTAAAAATTGCCGCCCCCTCCCAGCTCCCCCGTTTCCCACTGTCCGGGGGTTCGGGCCCGGGAAAGAAACCCTTTTTCGCCCTGAAAACACCCCCCAAAGGGCCATTTTTCCCCTGCAGCCCCAAACAACCACTGTTTTTTCCTTGTGTTCAGTAAATTTAAATTGTCAACCAGGGTGAGGATGTAAATTTAAATTAAATATAACTTTTCCCCCATGACCCCCATGGGAGAAAAAAAGGCCACACAGCAAAAAAAGGGCCCTTTGTCCTTCTCTCCCCTCTCCCCTTTTCCTCTCTCTCTCTCTCTCTCTCACACACACACACACACACACACACACACACACCCCAAAATCACAAAACACTCTCTCTCCCCCACACACAACACAAAACACCACACACCCCAAAACACACACACACACACACAACACACCACAACACACCCACACACACACCACACACACACACACCCCACACTCACCCCATACACACCACACAACAACACACACACACACACCACACACACACACACCCCACACACACACACACACACACAACACACACAAAAATTTTACACACACACACACACACACACACAAAAACACACACAAAAAAACCACACACCCACACTCACACACACACACACACCCCACACACACACACACACACACACACACACACACACACACACACAACACACCACACACACACACACACACCCCACACAAAAATTTAACACACAAAACGCACAAACCCACCGCACTCCCCATAGGGCATCACACACACGCACGCACACCCCAAAACACACACACACACACACACACCCCACAAACACACACCCGCACACACACACCACACACACAACACACACCACACCCCCACACACACACACACACACACACACACACACACACACACACCCCCCACACCACACCCCAAAACACAAAAATTTTTTGAAAAAATTTTAGCACAACTTAAAATTCGATAAAAATTACCTATGGAAAAAAAATATTTTTTGGGGGCCCAAATTATTTACTTAAAAAACCTTCAAAGTATCGACTGAAAAGGGATACAGGTTTCCCTTTTTGGTGTACCCTTTCACGCATCAACCTTGGGAAAACTTATAAAAAAATTTGGGAGAATTCCCCTTTGGGATAATATCGAAATCTTGCATGTGCAAAGTACTTTTCTTAGGACCCCAACACCGAAAACCCTTTTTTTTCCCCCTCAAAAGAAGAAACAAAAAAAAAATCAAAAATAAATTACCCCTAAAGGGGGCCAAACAGAAAATTTTCATTAAACCCAAAAGGGCTCAAAAGTTCTGCCCTTATTTAAAAGATTTGAAAAAAATCCCCAGTGTTTTTTATGCACAGAAATAGTTTCTCCTTACCCTAACGGGGAGATAAAAAACCCCTTTTGATATAAATTTACACTGATTTGAAAAAGAATGAGAACCCAAAAATTTTAAATAAAAAGGGTTAAGTCCCGTTTTTACCTAAAAAAAATACCCAAATCTTTTAAAAGGGTTAAACCAGAGGGCCACCTTAGATGATCCCCGGTTCAGGTTCAGGTTTTTTTTATACCAGTTTTTAAAAAAAAAAAGTCAAAATTTCCCTTTGGGAAAAACGATCAATTTTTCCCGCCGAACCGTATTTATACTTTTTGGCTTTTAATTACAAAATTTGATTTTCCCTTTAGAAAAATTTTTAAAATTTTTTTTTCTGCCCCGATTCTCAGTCCGTACTGAATGCTTAAATTTTTCTTTTAAAATTACAAGAAAAAATCCAAATTATCAAAGAAATAAAATCAATAAATAACATTTTAATTTTAAAGGGGAACCCAATAAAACCTTTGCGGGGTTCCTTCCACTTGGTTTAAATATTAAAAACGTTTTGTTGATAGACCCCGCAAAAAAAGGGAAAGGGCAAACAGGAAATTTTCAATAGAAATAAACACCCCCTTACCCTTTTCAAAAGGGTATCTTTTACAAGAAAAGCATCGTGGAACAAAGTTTCAAAAATTCCAAAAAGGGAAGGAAAAAATTCTCTGGTCCCCTTACAAAAATGGGTTATTTAAAACAAACAACATAGCTGGGGAATTATAGCAACAGTTTCAAATTTAGAACAATACCGTCTCTTATAGGAAAAGCTTAATGCCTTCAAAACAAAATTCACAAGAATGATAAATGTCTTGAGTGAACAAATTTCAACCACCCTTCCCTTCTGGAATGCCAAGATTGAACCTTTTTCCGCTATTTCTTGAAGTTCTTATTGAATATTCTTGAAATTTTAGTTTGTTTGTTTGTTTTTGCGAAGTGTTTACTACGCAGTCCTAGGGGACATTTGTTAAGTTTGTGTATGATTCAAAATATATTACAGTTGGCTTCCCATACCTTTTTTTTATTTTTATTTTTAAAATTTTATTGCAAAGATTGAAAAATGCTTTTTATTTTTTTTTGAAAAGTTAAAAAATGAGACCCACCCACCTCCGCCTCATGCCCCCTCCCAAATCCTTCCCTTCGTCTAATATCACTTATGTGGAAAGACGTTAAATTGAAGACAACAACAACAACAACACACAAAAACACAATTACACACCAATCCAAAACAAACGCGCACTCTCATATGCATGCACACATACACACACAACACACACAACACACCAAAACACACACACACACACCACACACACAAACACACAACACAAAACCACACCACAAGTCACATACCACACACCACACACACACACACCACACCACACACACACACACACACACCACACCACACACACACACACACACAAACACACCACACAGAGAGAAAAGGAGAGAGAGAGAGGAGAGAGAGAGAGAGAGAGAGAGAGAGAGAGAGAAGAGAGAAAAAGAGAGAAGAAAAGAGAAGGAGAGACAAGACAAGACAAGACAAGACAAATTCTTTATTTACGAGGATAAAGATAAGCACTGATTGTTTTTTAAACTCCAGCCTCGCCCGAGTAGGGACTACAACATGCAGTGAAATCAATTCATGTAAGAATCAAAGAAGCAAGCAAAGCGTCATGAATCATAGAGGAACATCAATGAAAATAGAAGATAAATGAAAACAAAACAAAAAATAAGAATAAATAAAACAAAACAAAAACAAAAATAATAATAAAAAAAAAAAATAAATAAAAATGAGAATAACAAAATGAAGAGAAGAAGAGCGGGGGTAGGATGAGGTGGGGGGAAACATAATGAAATTACTCAACGTACAAGATTGGCATGTATGAAAACGACATGAAGTGAATATGACAAAGTGCGTACAATTTTGAACACACAAATACAACCACGTTTCTCACGCAGAGAGAAGAGAGAGAGAGAGAGAAGAAAGAGAGAAGAGGGAGAAAAGAGAGAGAGAGAGAGAGAGAGAGAAGAGAGAGAGAGAGAGAGAGAGAAGAAGAGAGAAAAGCTCAATCCCCAAAACTGACCAAAAACCCAAATGCACTCACTAAATTGCAGCATGATCGCATGCAACAGGCGCCATAGCACAGTCCAACACTAGCGAGAATTCCTCCCTCAGAAGCAACCCAACACGGGACACAAGCCGTCACATAGCACAGTCCAACATAGCAGACTTCCCTCCCTCAGAAGCGAACAGATCACGGGACACAAGCCGTCACATAGCACAGTCCAACACTAGCGAGACTCCCTCCCTCAGGAGGCAACAGATCACGGGACACAAGCCGTCCACTTAGGACAGTGTCCAGGCAAAATCATGCCAAGGGTTTGTACATGATAAAGGGGGAGAAATTTGACATGGAAACAGTTTCGCGTAAATGCCCGGACAGCAACTGGTCTCCCTTAGAAAAAGCAACGAAAAGGTGTAGGGGGGGTGAAGTTCTGCTCCCCGACATTGGAGGTTCATCATGACGTATCACAGGATATTGGAGGGTCATCAGTAAACTAGATCATAGGACATTGAGGCTCATGACGTAATCACAGGACATTAGGAGTCATCGTGACGTAAACACAGGGACATGGGAGGTCAAACAGGACGTAAACACAGGACATGGAGAGTCCCTCGGTAACGTATTCACGGACAATTTGGAGGGTCTCATGACGTAATCACAGGACATTAGAGGTCATCGTACGTAATCAAGGCATTGGGGGTCCATCCCGTGACGTAGATCATAGCACTTGGAGGGTCATCATTGACGTATCACAGGACATTGGAAACTCATCGGTAACGTAATCACAGGACATTGGAGTGGGCATCAGTGACGTAATTTAAAGACATTGGAGGTCATTAGTGAGTAATCACCGGACATCGGAGGGTCATCAGTGACGTAACACAGGACATTGTAGGGTCATCATTGTCGTAATCACAGGACCTTGGAGGGTCATCTGACGTAGAACGCAGGACATGGAGGTCATCAGTGACCCTAATCACAGGACAATTGGAGTGTCATCAGTGACGTAACACAAACATTGGAGGGTCACAGTGACGTAATCACAGACAATTGAGGGTCAACAGTGACGTAATCACAGGATAATTGGAGGGTCATCAATGACTAATCACAGGATATTAAAGGGGCATAGTGACGTAGATCTAGGACATTGCAGGACATCAGTGGGCGTAATCGCAGGACATTAGAGGGTCATCAATGACGAATAACAGGGGATTGGAGGATCGTCAGTGACGTAACATAGGACATTGGAGGGTCATCATGCGTAATCACGGACATTTGAGGGTCATCAGTGACGTAATCACAGGACATTAGAGGGTCATCAATGACGTAATAAAAGACATTGGAGGGTCAAACCGACGTAAATCACGGACAATGGAGGGCTCATGACGTAGATCACAGGACATTGGAGGGCATCAGTGACGTAATCACAGGACATCGGGGGGTCATCAGTGACTAATCATAGGACATTTGAGGGGCATCATGACGTAGAAACAAGAACATTGGAGGATCATCAGTAAAGTAATCAAGGATATTTGGAGGGTCATCAGTGACGTAATCACAGGACATTGGAGGGGCATCAGTGACGTAATCACAGGACATTGGAGGGTCACATGACGTAATCACAGGACATTAGAGGGTCATCAATGACGTAATCACAGGACATTGGAGGTCATCAGTGAGTAGATCACAGAACATTTGGGGGATCATAGTGACGTAATCACAGGGCATCGGAGGGTCATCAGTGACGTAAACACAGGACATTGGAGGATCATCAGTGACGTAATCACAGGACCATAGAGGGCATCAAAGACGTAATAACAGGAATTGGAAGATCGTCAGTGACGTAATCACAGGACATTGGAGGGTCATCAGTGGCGTAGATCAAAGGAAAATGGAGGTCATCAATGACGTAAAAACAAGGGCATTGGAAGGTCATCAGTGACGTATTCACAGGACATTGGAGTTTGGGGGTCCAGTGACGTAATCACAGGCATTGGAGGGTCCCTCAGTGCGTAATCACAGGACATTAGAGGGGGCATCATGACGTAGATCAAGAAAAATTGGAGGGGCATCAAAGACGTAATTTACAGGACATTTGAGGCGTTTAGTGACGTAAACACAGGACATTGGGGGTCATCAGTGACGTCGAACACAGGACATTGGGAGTCATCAGTGACGTAATCACAGGACATTGAGGGTCATCATGACGTTAATCACAGGTCAATTGGAGGGTCATCAGTGACGTAATCACAGGGCATTGGAGGGCCATCAGTGACGTAATCACAGGACATTGGAGGGTCGTCAGTGACGTAGATCATAGGACATTGGAGGGGCATCAATGACGTAATCACAGGAGGACTTCAACGAAAAACATCAGCTTAATAAATGTGGAAATTATTGGAAGAGCGGTACACAACAAGTGCTTGGGGAGATTGATTGATTGATTGATTGATTGATTGATTGATTGATTGGGTCAAAAATACACAAGGATGAAGATGTTAGGGCCCAAAGTCTATCTTACAATCTTCCTTCATGCATACATTTTTTCACACATATCATTCATACTGACAATTCAACATAGCAAAATGGTAATCTAATTCTACAATGATATGCAAACTATTCATTAAAGTACTAATGAATGGGGGATGGAAAACAGAAGGAAACTTACAAACAGACAAACAAAACTACAGAGAGAGAGGTCAGAGGAGGGTGGGGAAGAGAGAATGGGAGGTAGGGGAGGAGAAAAGGGATGGTAGACAGAGTGGGATGGGGATGAGCGATTTTAACGGAGTAGGTTTTATGTTGAGACGATTAATTCAAAGTATGGTTCACAGAAGACTTTGCAATGGGCGCTAATCATTGTAATCGAATAATTTAAAAAACTGAGACAAAAAATGTTTATGCAAATGTTCCTTTAAAAAGTTTTAAAGTATTCATGTTTTGTAGAAAACGGTGAAAGAGTTCCAGACTATGGTCCAGAGTAAGCTAGGCTTATTTTGTATAGATCAGTGGGTGGGAGGGAAGAAGGAATTTCGTTTTAGCCAGAAAAGCTGCTCGATCTTGTTAAAAGGGGATTGATATAAAAAATGGCCCTAGTATCTGTCAAGATTGTAAAAAATAAACGATGCCTTGCTGAATTCCATTGCCTATTCAGAGGAAGTATGTTCAGCGCTTTTAGTTTTTTTTCGTCTGTTGTTAGAGATACAGCTGGATGGAGTAGCTTTGCTGCACGTCTATGGAGATAATTCAGCCTTTCTTTGTGGACGTCACTACTTCCGTCCCACACTGTTGGAGCGTATTTATACTGACATTATGTGTGCATTGAAGAAAAGTTTAAGCACATTAAATGTTGACGTAGCGCTTTAATTGAGATAACTCGAAAAGGTGTTTTGAGACTACCTTGCATACGTTACTGAGATGAGATTGCCATTTCAATTCTTTATCTATTGTTAACCCTAAAACACGATGCTCATCTACCTGCTCGATAGAAGTGCCATTCAGCTGACGTTTTAGGCAAAGAGGAGTCAACTGGTGTTTTTGGCGGGTAGCTATAATCATAGATTTGGTTTTGGCTGGGTGTATGACCATTGAGTTTGAATGCCACTAGTCTGACACGTCGTTTAGACTTTCCTGGAGAGAAGTTTCTATTGTCTGTTGATCATTACCATTCGTTTTGAGTGACGAGTCATCAGCAAATAAATCTGTCATGACCTTTTCATCTGATATGGACAATGGTAAATCATTGATGAAGAAACAGAATAGTAGGGGGCCTAGTACTGAGCCCTGTGGAACTCCATGTCTGACAAAGTCTGAAGCGGAGGTTTTGCCATTAAGCACCACATACTGAGTCCTATCGTTCAAGTATGATTGGAATAATGAGATTGTCGGGGTATGGTTCAAGTAGACAGAAAGTTTCTTTAGAAGAATGGAATGATCAACAAGATCAAACGCCTTTTTGAAATCAAGAAAGACAAGAGAGAGAGAGGGAGAGAGAGAGAGAGAGAGAGAGAGAGAGGGAGAGAGAGAGAGAGAGAGAGAGAGAGAAGAGAGAGAGAGACAGACAGCCAGACAGACAGACAGACAGACAGACAGACAGACAGAGACAGAGAGAGAGACCGAGAGACAGAGACAGAGAGACAAAGACAGAGAGAGACACAGAAGTATGAGAGAGAGTTTCACTCTGTTCTTTTTTGTGAAAACGAACTCAGGCCCTAGGCGTTTCCGCTCGGGGTCAGAACAATAAATTAAACCCCAAAATATCAAAACCGATGTTCAAAAGAATCAAAAGCTTGTTCTGATAAAAGAAATGTAAATGTTCCATTTTGAATTTTACACCGAGTAATGACGCTCTTTACCTTGGATTTTTTTACCCCCCTCCCTGCCCCCCCCCCCCTCCCGCCCTTAGCCCCCCCCCCCTCCCCCTTCCAAACACAAACACAGTCATCAACTTAACCTATGCACCATACAAATTTCCCCCCTCCTCTGTCAGAGTCTGAAATCCCCCCTTTCAGTAAAGGCTCTCGTTACTTCTTCTGTTTGAGGAAACGTAAGTTTTCAAATCCAAATTTTTCGAATTCCTTCATACAACGGAACGCAAACTGGTTCCAGGGCATTCTCGTTTTCTGCGGCAATGCTCTGGAACTGGCTACTTCTCCAGATTCATCATGCCCCTTCCTTCCGGACTATCAAGTCTGCACTGACGATTTAACTGACTACATTTCCAGATTCATCATCCCCTTCCTTCCCGACTATCAAGTCTGCACTGACAATTTGTCTGAAGAATAATTCTTAGTGAGTCCACCAAATGAAGAATAATCCTTAGTGAGTCCACCAAATGAAGAATAATCCTTAGTGAGTCCACCAAATGAAGAATAATCCTTAGTGAGTCCACCAAATGAAGAATAATCCTTAGTGAGTCCACCAAATGAAGAATAATCCTTAGCGAGTCCACCAAATGAAGAATAATCCTTAGTGAGTCCACCAAATGAAGAATAATCCTTAGTGAGTCCACCAAATGAAGAATAATCCTTAGTGAGTCCACCAAATGAAGAATAATTCATAGTGAGTCCACCAAATGAAGAATAATCCTTAGTGAGTCCACCAAATGAAGAATAATTCATAGTGAGTCCACCAAATGAAGAATAATCCTTAGTGAGTCCACCAAATGAAGAATAATTCATAGTGAGTCCACCAAATGAAGAATAATCCTTAGTGAGTCCACCAAATGAAGAATAATTCATAGTGAGTCCACCAAATGAAGAATAATCCTTAGTGAGTCCACCAAATGAAGAATAATTCATGGTGAGTCCACCAAATGAAGAATAATCCTTAGTGAGTCCACCAAATGAAGAATAATCCTTAGTGAGTCCACCAAATGAAGAATAATCCTTAGTGAGTCCACCAAATGAAGAATAATCCTTAGTGAGTCCACCAAATGAAGAATAATCCTTAGTGAGTCCACCAAATGAAGAATAATCCTTAGTGAGTCCACCAAATGAAGAATAATCCTTAGTGAGTCCACCAAATGATAATCCTTAGTGAGTCCACCAAACAAACAAACGAGGACGAACGAGTTAAGAGACAAAACGCGACGCGTTTCAAACTGTTAATACGCCAGTTGCAGAATACCACCTGAAATATTACTGAATTACTACTTGTCACTTGCACACTTTGCTCGTATACGAATGAACTGCTCACCGTGTTACACTGTATGTGTGTGTGTGTGTGTGTGTGTGTGTGTGTGTGTGTGTGTGTGTGTGTGTGTGTGTGTGTGTGTGTGTGTGTGTGTGTGTGTGTGTGTGTGTGTGTGTGTGTGTGTGTGTGTGTGTGTGTGTGTGTGTGTGTGAGAGAGAACAGGAAACACGGATTCAAGCTCACCCGCTCTCAACCGGTCTTAACCGGTTTCGAGCGGCCGTCCTTGAATCCGTGTTTTCCTGTTCTCTGACAAGTAAGACTTCAACAATGAATTAAAAATGATAATCCATCACACATTTTTTCAATAAACAAAAAACTAACGATTTTTTACAAACAAACATACTGTGTAGGATTATCCGTTTTCATTACTAATTTACTAAACTTTTCAGATTTTAGTTTTTGCTTAATCCTTTGGATTTCTTGTTTGTCTTCAATAACACCATTTTCGCGCATACATTCATCAAATGCATCTGTACCTTTCATGTAAAATAAAACTACAGTCGTTGACTGTTCTCTAAAGTCTTTTAAAACCGAGTTATATTTTTGAGATAAAATCCACACACTTATTCTAGCATGTCTTCCACTGAAGGCTAGTTTTGACAAAGTGTTTCTCTTTTTAACTATGTCTTTTTCTGCTGCACAGTCATCTATAATAAATAGTGTCTGCGTTCCTTTAAACGCTCTATAAAAGTATTCTAAACACTCGCTCAGTTTATTGCTAGGATCAACTAAATATATCTCATCCTCTGTCCATATAAACCTTCTATCATGATATGCTTTGTTAAATTCAAGTGTTGGACAGAAAATCACAATATGATCAAAATTATAGCGATAAACTGTTTGTAATAGGTCTAGGACAAATATTGTTTTTCCACAGCCAGTCCGCCCACAAATCAATGAACAATGAGGCTCTTTTGGCATAAAGTTTAACTGCTCCATAGTTTTTATAACAGAATTTAATTTAATTTAATCCAGTTAATCAATTCAATCAACAAAACAAAACAAAACAACAACAGCAAAGCAGCCTATAAAATTGTCAAGGACCTAACGGGAAAGAAACAAGCCAAGATAACAACGATCCATGACAAAAACGGTAAATGTCTCAACGATGATGAAAAGATACTACAACGATGGACAGAATACTGTTCTGAGCTTTACTCGCACAACGCTGAGGGAAATTCATCAATCCTTGTCGCACCGGAACCAACAAATAACAGCAAGGATAATATAACACGTAATGAAATCATTAGAGCCTTATCATCAATGAAAGCAGGAAAATCGCCCGGTGTTGACAACATACCGGCAGAATTGATTAAGGCAGGAGGTGATCCAATGGTGGACATGTTACTTGCAATATGCAACAGAATCTGGGAAACCGGGGAATGGCCTACTCCCTGGACGCAGTCACTTATCATCACGCTACCAAAGAAAGGCAACCTACAGCAATGCCAAAATTATCGCACGATTAGCCTCATCAGCCACCCAAGCAAAGTTATGCTGAAAGTAATCCTAAATAGACTGAACCCACAAGCAGAAAAGATCATCGCTGAAGAACAGGCGGGGTTCAGGCCAGGAAGAAGTACCATAGAACAAATATTCAACCTAAGAATACTGTGTGAGAAGTACAACCAAAACCAACAACATCTGTACCACGTATTCATAGACTTCAAGAAGGCCTTCGACCGAGTGTGGCATGAAGCATTATGGGCAACAATGAAACTCTCCAACATCAATGCCAACCTCATTGGAACTATTGAAAGCCTCTACAATAAAGCCACCAGCGCCGTTTTCTTCGGTAACAACATAGGCGAGTGGTTCCGAACTACCGTTGGGGTGCGACAGGGCTGTCTACTCTCCCCCACACTTTTCAATGTCTTCCTTGAGAGAATTATGACCGATGCGCTAGAAGACCATGAAGGAACTGTAACCATTGGAGGGAGAATCATCACCATCCTCCGTTTTGCCGACGACATAGATGGACTAGCTGGAAACGAACAAGAGCTAGTGCACCTGATCAACAGACTCAACAACACCTCTGCTGATTATGGCATGGAAATAAGTGCGGAAAAGACAAAGGTCATGACTAACAACCCAATCGGCTTTACCCAAGACATAACCATCAACAGCAAAAAGCTTGAACCAGTCAACACATTTAAGTACTTGGGGGCAACAATCTCAGATGAAGGATCAAGACCTGAAATCATCTCAAGAGTCGCTCAGACCACAGCTACGCTATCTAAGCTAACACCTCTTTGGAGAAATAAAAACATCTCCATCAGCTCAAAGATTAGACTGATGCGATCCTTAGTCATGGCGATATTCTTATATGCTTGTGAGTCATGGACGTTGAAATCAGACCTTGAGAAAAAGATCCAAACAATGGAAATGAGGTGCTTCAGACGACTCCTTGGCATCTCATACAGAGATCACATCAGCAATGTGGAAGTTAAAAAGCGCATCGTGAATGAAATTGGTCCATATGTCGATCTCCTAACCTCAGTAAAAAGACGCAAACTGAAATGGTATGGACACATCACACGATCAACAGGCCTTGCCAAGACAATCATGCAGGGCACAGTACCAGGACAAAGGCGAAGAGGTCGACAAAGGAAAAGATGGGAGGATAACATCACGGAATGGACAGGCCTGCGGCTGAGAGACACATTGCGGAGGGCGGAGAACAGAGAGGAATGGAGAAGGATGGTTGTCACTGCTTCAGGGGTGCCCCTACGGACCGACGTCTAAGGGACCAAGTCAAGTCAAGTCAAGTCAAGTCAAAGTTAATCCAGTTATTATATTTATCATACTCTCTGTCAAAACTTGTTCAGTATAATAAAACCCTATAAGGCCTAAATGTGTAAGATTAATCCAATTCAGTTCTGTAAGATTGTTTCTATTTAGACTAATATTGATTTTTTTGCTTGTTGTTATGACCTTAATATCCTCACCATTGTGAAGAATGACGACCGTAACTTTAAGACTGTCAACATCTAAGTTTTGCAGCTAATTAGAATTCCTTTTAAAAGGACGTCACTAACGCCCACAACCCCATCCCTCTCCTTATCTTTAAGACAGAAATTTCAAATATCATTGTGAACGTGTCTCCTAATTTCATTTGCGGAATGAACCGTAATTTTGTAGAAGCTTCCTTTAAAACCGTTTCTCTTCTGTGGAGGATGTACTGTTTATTCTCATACGGCGTTATTTCAATCTCTTTCCGACTATTGTCCTCTGGCATAAGACTTACATGTAAAGGGCCAGAGTTGAATGCTTTTCTGAAACTTTTTGGCGGTCAAAAAATGTAAATGGGCTTATGAATTCAAATTTTATTTCCCATTCTAAATATGGCTCTAAGTGCCATTTGCTGTCAGGTTTTCGAACTATATTATATTCATACTGGCCAGCATTATTTGCTTCTACATTGCGCAGTTGTTCTAGTTTAGGAAACCTTTTGCTGTCGCCAACCTCTTTACGTTTATAATCGCCATCTTTAGTGTACTCAAAACCATACAAAGCGCCTATCTCACCGTTCTGTTCAAAGTCCGTAACGTCTGCAAGGTCTTTTAATTCTAAAGTTATACACCTCACAGGCGCTAATGTAACTCCTGATTCTTCTGGCCCACGCGACATTATTTTTTAGTAGCGTATTATTTTATTTCTAAAACAATGTGTAGGTTATCACATTTTACGGCTTTTCCCGTTTTTGTCTTTGATTTTTTATATTAAATGATCCGACCCTCCCACAAACTAATCTTTTAAACTGTAAATTAGGGAATTGTATAATTTCATAATCGCAATATGCAGCTTTCCCTGATGGAAGAGCTCTTAAAACAGTTGAGGGCCTTCCATCATATACGTTTTCATCAGTGCTCAGCTCATCCAAATGAACATAGAGTAATGAATGTAGTGCAAGATCGAGCGGATTTTCCCCCTCATAAGTAGTTTTGTCTGGTGTAACTCTAAATCTATGATTGTCAGCTGCAAAGCCTAACATTTTAGCTAGCTCTTTATCAAAATAGTAACCTCCTTCTTCTTCAGGCTTGAATGTTAACATTGTTTTTAGATTTGCATTGTTAAGTTTGAGAGTAATGTCGAAGTTACTCATTGCTTCTTTTAGTGAGCAAAACCCGTAATAACCATCAGGTATTGTTAACTGGCTAACTTTGGTTCCTGATTTGTCAAGTTTTAGAATCTTATTATTCTCCTTGGATTCACTTATATTAAACCATACGACTTTGTAAAATATTTCATGAAGCGCGACCGCTCTGGTTCCGCAATCGTTATCAATAGCATGTTCTAAAAACGAAGGACGGTCTTGAGTTGATATTGTTACAAACATTTTTTAAACAAAATAAAAATGACTGCATTTAAATATACTGGTGCAAAATATTCTGTTGGGCCGCACTACAATCTTAAAAATATAACAACTGACACCCTTGACATTTCTGTGACTCAGTCTGACACCTTTCAAGTAAAGGTTAGTACTCCATTGAAGAGCTATCTTAACCCTCCTATTAAAAACGACCGCATCCCGAAAGTGTGGTTTAGTCATCCGATGCAGTTTTATCAGAACCATTTAAACTTTGCTGTGTTTTGTGCATCAACTGGGTGTGGAGTGTCGTATGCTGATCACTTAAATCATCCTGATCCTTTGGTGAGGTCAGTGTATAGATTTCATTTCTATTACACCTTCAGGCGTATTTTGTCTGAATTGCAAGCACCATTGCCAAATGACAAACCGTTTAATCCATTCGGCAACAGAATAGACATGAAGGCTTTTGAAAGGATCTGTAACGAATTCAATATTAATGTTAAGACAGACTTTAGACAAAAGTTGGACCGCAATCATGGCTTAGGCACCCCTTATTTTGGGGCGTGCACAGAAAGTATAACTATGACTGGGATCCTCCTTACACATCTTCTCTTCAGGCACAGGTGTTCACCTCGGGTCCATAGAGCAAGAGCATAAAACAGCATGGACAACATTTATCTTAGACACTTCTAAGGGCCTAACTAAGCAGGAATAGAACGAATAAACGACTCTGTTCGTACTTACGTTTGGTGTTTGCTAGGTTCGCAAGCACAAACGAGATCGAGCATAACAGATCCTTCTACTGGCTTGACGCACAAAAACAATACTTAGCAAATTTAGAGGACGCCATTAATTCTACAGTTGATTTACCTTCAAGTATAAAAAGGTACCAAAATGTTTTACAATACGCAAGATCGAAAGTAGACTTTGCTGTTGGTACTGGTTTATACATGCTGCCTTCTGACCTCAGGCTCCAGATAGGAACAATAATAAACTACAATAATGAAATCCTTGTGGCAGGCAATGAACAGAAGGTTGGAAAAAACGAAATAAATTCTGAGCCAGTAATATTGCAAGCAGTAAACAAACAAGATGACCCCCCAAGAATAAGTCATCCAATCCCCAAGGTCCAAAGCCTAAAGGCCATTGAAGACGCGGACTCTGTTCGCGATGACCATGAATATGAAAAGACAGCACTTGTTGTTGTATTAACTGGCATAGGATTACTCGGTCTTTACTTCTAATTTTAAACCCCAACTATTAAGAAAAACTAATGTCCATAATGCTCGGCATAAAGCCAACTACTTTGCCTGCAGTGACAAAGCCAGCTAACGACATTTCCCTAATATTCGGGTAAAGCGTCTACGGCTTTACTGGCAAATTTTTTTTAAATTAAACCCGCAAGATGATCAAGCTGTTTTTTTACCCATGATTTATCAGGCGGAGATGGAGGTGATGGCGGTGGAGGCACTGACCCGGAACCAAACCGCCGCCTGTAATAGCCATCACCAGTGTACTTATTGCAAAACCTAAGGCCGTTATAACGCTTACAAATGTGATCCTTGCCTCTAAACAGTGTTCGTTTTCTTCTGCTGTGTGTGTGTCTTCATATAAAATTCTTTGGATAGTTTCTCTTATTCTGCTCACTTGAGTTCGTAATTGTTCTCGGTTAGTAGACAACACTTCTAGTCTTGCTAATCTCTCTTGTTAAAGATCTTTTAGTCTTTGGGTTTTCTTTTTTTAAATTCAGGCCCTAAGTTGGCGTCATCAGCCTCAACGAGTTTTTCTTTTTCTCTTTTTATTTTGCTCATCTATTTCCCCCAGTTTTGCTAAAATTGTTTGTTAATTCGCCTTAATGGTTCTCAAAGCATGATCAAGGGCCGCTATTTCTCGCATGGGTAGCGGTGGATCGTGTATAGTTTTTAATGCTGTTTCTTCGGAAAAACTGGTTTCTGCTTCTATTGCATTTATTAATTCGTCTGCCGATTGATTTAATTCTTTAAGTTCCATGTTTTGCTTTTGGGTTTAAATCTGTCGGGAGTTCTTGTAGTGTGTTTTGAAGTTTAGAAACTGCCTCCGCCCTTAATTTCGGTCTAACAAGACCACGGCGATTTTTGATCTTTCACACTGGTCTTTGTATAATTGTACTCTTGGCTAAAAACTTTGATGGGTCTGGTTTAGTTGTAAGCCGAACAAGTTGTCCTTGATCGTTTTTTCACAGACAAATGACCATCTTTTAATTCAAAATCATTTGGGTCTATAAATTCGGGAGGTTCTTGACCAAACTTTGGTTTAAAAAGATCTGGCCCTACTTTTGTTAATTCACGCCGCCCAAAGAGGGCGCTGAGCGATGCTGTATCAAAGGAGTCATTTCACTCATGTCGTCTCCAGGATCAAAAACATCATAATCTTCTTCACCCTTTAATTCCTGCCATGTTTTTAAATAATTTAAATTTTTATTTTGTTTTATAAAAATGTCGCAAACATATGGGTTCAATTCTTGACCCGCATAGAAGACGAAAGAGCCTTTGGCATGAAGGGGAAAAAAACGGAATATTTTTGTTCCAAATAATCCATCTACTATTGATGCAGATCAAATTCTTACTGTCAAATTTCCAGACCTAGGAGCAGATGAAGTGATGTGCCAGGGCTCTGCGCGACTTATTTTTAAAAATAAAACTCAAAATCAAAAAACAGACCAAACAGGACATTGTCAAAATTTTGGGGGGGGGCATCGTTAAAAAAAAATTTCTAAAAAAATTTGAGGGGCAAAAAATTTTTTTTCCCAAAATGCAGACATTTTTTTAAACCTTTTGATCTAGGGCTCCCGAGAATAAAAAGGAATTCTTGCGTTTAAAGGGAATCAAAAATAATGAAGCCAAAAACAAGAATAGGCGCTGAAGATGCTAAAGACGGCAAAAATATGTGCTGTAAGTTTGCGAGGGAAATCGCTTTCCACCCCCTTGGATTTTGAGTTGTTAAGTGCGCATGCCCATACTTTCAAGGAGCAAATTAAAGACAGATTGTCTATAACAACTTTTAAGAATACAAACGTGTTTTCAACTCAGACACCGAAGCAAAGTACAGAATTTCTGACATGCGTTAGAGTTGACATTTTTTAGAAAACCCCACTTGCAAGTTAAAAGGGAACGTTTTCAGTCAAAATTAGCAATATATTTCGAAAAAATGATTCACCATTCAAATCCCAAAGCAGGGCGACACTAATTTGGGAATTCGTTTTAGTGTCTCAGCAAAATCGCTTAAAGATTTTTTTTTCTGTGCGAAATGAAAAAACCATTTAAAAGCAAAATTTAAAAGTTTCATAAACCAAAATAAAAAAGTCAATGTTCAATTGGGGTAGTCCTAACCAAATCTAGGGGGGGACTTAAAAACCCATCAGCATTTTGATGAAATAAGAAAATTGTTTGGAGGTGGGGGCATAGAAGCCAACAGTAGCCTTGTGTTAAAAAACTCCATCTTCACAGTGTTAAAATCGATGATTATTTAACAACGAAAATACGGTTTAAAGGGTTGACCTAAGGTCAACAAGGGAATCGTTGCATGGAAGTGGGGAACTGTTAGGAGTATTTAAAAATTCAAAATTTACAAAAAAAAAGTGACGTAAACCCCTTTCGCATTTTTTTTTAAATAGATGCACAGTGAATATTCAAGATAAAAGATTAAAAAATTACAATACTAAAAAATTTTTTAATTTTTTTAAAAAGCATTCTGTTACGTTTATCCAAAAACGCCTACGGGCCAGACCGCCAAAAGAAGGGATAGTAGAAAACCCCCGACATAAAAACCTTCAGATTAACAAACATTACACAAATGCAACAAAAACTAGAGCAGGACCTTTCAAAATATAGCAAAACCAAACGAAGGTATTCTGCTGCCTTTAATGCTGTTACATATGTTAATACTGGAACATCAACTATAAGTGCACTATCAGCAGGAACGAGTGTAGGCCTCTTAGCAACAGGCGTAGGTGCACCCGCAGCTTTACCTCTAGGCGGTTTGTCTTAGCTCTTGGCGTGTGTTCATTAGCTGTAAGTGCTGCTAGAAAAAAATTAAAAACTAAACTCCAAAAGCACACAGCTATGGTTCAACAATAACACAAAAACTTATTTTCTTTTCAAACTGACAATAAATAAAGCGCTATTACTCAAACATCAGGGACGAAAATTTTACCTTTTCCCGGGCCGATTTTGATGACTAAAAAAAGACAAAAGTTTGACTTAAAAAAAAGGGGCAAGGATTTTTCTAAATCAGCCAGAAAACCGAGCAAAAAAAAAGGGAATTTTTAAAAAAAATAAACGAACTTAAAACTCTTTTTCAAACGGGCCCCACAGTAACAACAAAAAGGGGCTTTTTAACTTTAAGTTTATGAGCCCCAACACAAAAAGAACGTTATTTTGTTTCCCAAAATTAAGTATTTTTTTTAATTTAAAAAATATTTGGGGTTAGAAAAGAAAGCTCAACTTTGGCAAAGATAAAAGAAGGACCGGGCGAATTTTTTAAGGAATTTAAGGGAAGCGTTTTGTCAAAACTTTAAATAAAATTGATCTAAAAAGGTCGTTGACCAACAAACGGCGGGCCCAAATTTGTGCATGCTTTTTCTCAATTCCAAGTAAATAAAAAATAGACCCGCCATTTAAAATTAATTTACCCTTTTTTTTTAATCGACTTAAAACAATAAATGAAAAAAAACCCAGAATCTGGGTTCAACTAAAAAACCCGGTTTAAATTCCCTTTTCTCATAATGATTTAAACCCCCGGGTTTGGGGCAACGAACTGCTTACACATTTTTTATTGGCCGCTGAAGAACCCCAAAATAAAGGGCCCTCGGGTTTGGGTCAGAGGGGAAGTCTTAGAAAATAAATTTTAAAACGGCAAAGTAGGGCCAAATTGTAGGCAAGGCTTCCCTTCCACACCTCCACCCTTAGTCCAAAAAGCATTCTAAACAAAAGAATTTGGGACAACAAATGTTTTATGGGGTGTTTTTCTTGAAAGGGCTGCTTTAAACCCCCCGAAAAAAACGCAAGAAAAGTATCTAACTATAACCCTTTACATAAATGATTTTAATTTTGGTGGAATCCCTTTTTTCCCTGTTAGCGTGGACAAAATTAAATCATTGAAAAACAAAAAAAACCCAAATTTAACTTTTAAATATTTACACAGGGGAGGGGAAACAAATCTGAAAACCCATCAGATTTATCCAAAAACAGTCCTTCGATTGGCAAACCCCAACAAAAGCCATGTTGACTTACTACTGAGGGTTTTCGCCCAACAGGGCAAACCACATTACACATTGATAAAAGCAATGAGTAACTAATGCGGCAACCCCACAAAAAAAAAAATAAACAAAATTTTGTAGAAAATGTTTTAAAAAAAGAATTCCATCTGTTCCCAACGTGAGTGAACCCTAAAAAACAAATTTTATCGGCCCAAATTTACTGGAATACAGAACTAATTACGGCCCCCCCCCCCCCGGGTCTAAAGTTATTTTTAAAAACTGGAAAAAGGGTGCAAACAATCCATACATTTTTTACGGCCAGACTTCGAGTCGCTTATTGTTCCTTATGAAGGCCCCAACGCCACAGAAATTCTAAAAAGCCTTTGTGAGTAATCATCAGATTGTTCATTTGCCTTCATTATTGTTAGGTCGGATGGCGTTCATTCAAAGCCAGAATTATATGAGGGCCTAATGCTGCAGAATACTTCTTGGGAAAACGCATGCAGCAAGTGCGTAACGCCTGTTCTAATAATCTGAATCTCTCAGACATTATTATGACGCCTGAAGACCAAGAACAGTAGACTCGCCACACATTGTTGGATTTGTGGGTGGCCTTGGTTGCCGACGGTTTAGGCCTCTCATCAGACGCAGAGAATCCAACAGTAAGAGACCATGATCACATTAGCGGAAAGTTCAGAGGAGCAGCGCACAGTAAATGCATCTTCAACTAAAGTTTGAACCAAAGACATGGAAGCTGCCCATTTTCTTTCATAACTTGCGAGGTTACGACTCTCATCTTATAATGCAAGCAGTAGACGACGCCTTCAGGGTAACATGCATTGCACAGTCATCAGAAAAGTACATGTGTTTCACTTTAAATAACATGTCTTTTTATGACTCTATGCAACACATGATGGGATCATTAGAGTCACTGGCTATGTCCTTAAGTCTGCCCAATAACAGAAGAATATTTTGACCCAACTCTTGTTAGAAAGGGCGTTTACCCTTATGAGTACATGAACAGTTGGGAAAGGTTGATGAAGATACACTTCCGCCTAAAGAAGCGTTCTTTTCTAGTCTTAGAGGAAAGGGCATTAGTGATTCTGATTACCAGCTGCTCAAGAAGCGTGGCAGAAGTTAGATTGTAAAACGATGGGAGACTATCATGATGCATACTTAATGGCCGATGTATGTTTGTTGGCGGACGTCTTTGAAAATTACAGAAAGACCTGCATGAAACATTACAGCCTGGATCCCGCGCATTATATTTCTGCGCCTGGGATGAGTTGGGATGCTTTCTTAAAAGATACTAGAGTAAAGATTGATTTATTGTCAGATTTGCCAATGATTCAGATGATTGAAAACGGATGCGTGGAGGAATTAGTATGGCGTCGCATCATTTACTGTAAAGCAAACAACCAAATACTTGGACGACTATGATCCGAGTAAAAGGTCTAACTATCTTATGTATTTAGATGCAAACAATCTGTATGGTTGGGCTATGGCGCAATCACTTCCATTACGCAACTTTAAAATGCACACAGAAGACAATCCGAAAAATATTCAAAAGGCATTAAAGTGGTTGGGCAGTTTGACGTCAGATCAACAGCGTGGTTTCATTCTAGAAGTTGATTTAGAATATCCTCGCGAACTCCATGACCTGCATAATGACTATCCTTTAGCAGCAGAAAGCCTAAAGATGGCGAAAACAGAGCCGCCTAAACTTGTGCCCAATCTTCGAGGTAAAAAAAATTATGTCTGTCATTACAGACTTTACATTTTATTTAAGACATGTTTGAAGTTGACAGTGTTCATCGTATAATTGCTTTTGATCAAGAACAGTTCATGAAACCATTACATCATGAAGAACACTGATCTCAGAACTAAATCCACAGATGCTTCAGAAAAAGACTTTTTCAAGCTGATGAACAACAGCTGTTTTGAAAAGACTATGGAGAATCCGCACAAGCGTAAAGATGTCAGATTGGTCACCAGAGAGAACGAAGCAATTAAGCTGACTTCAAAAACCTAATTATCAGGACTTTAGAAGATTTCATGTCAGCTTTTTGGCATAATGAAAGAAAAGAAAGTCAAATTAGACAAACCTGTATTTATTGGGTTTACTGTTTTAGAATTATCAAAGCTTTTGATGTTAGAATTTCTTTATGACTACTTTAAACCCTTGTATCCAGAGTCCAAAGTACTTTACACAGATACAGATAGTTTTGTTATAGATATCCCTACTGAAGACATCTATAAAGACATGGAAATAGAAGTAGCTAAAGGGCATTGCGGGATGGTATGACACATCTGATTACCCTAAAGATTCGCCTTTGCATTCAATTACTAATAAGAAGGTTTTAGGAAAGATGAAGATGAATTATCCGGAGGGTTGATTAAGGAGTTTATTGGTTTAAGGTCGAAAATGTACAGTATTTCGAGCCAGGAGAAAACCATTAAGAAAGCAAAAGGAATATCTCGCAGTGTTGTGCAGTCAAACATATCACATGACAACTACAAAGAAGCATTGTTTGACAATAAGACTTTTCATTCATGACAACGTAAAACTACGATCTAATCTGCATAAGATCAGCACAACAGTTGTAACAAAGAAGTCATTAGACAGAACAAACACTAAACGAGTATTTGTTAATCCAGAGTTTTCATATGCAATTGGGCACTGGAGAACGACATAATTATATAAAATTATATATAATATATATAATTATATATCTTCTTTGTCCGCGGGTTCGGGTTTATATTTTTCCCAAAGTTTATCTATAAGCTCAATCGCATCAATATCCAATTCATTCAAATTTTTCTCATGTTTGCTTGATGTGCTCGAATTTTTTTTATTATTTCAAGATTATTCTTTATCACATTTTTGTAATCAAAATTTGGGATTTGGGGTTGTAGGTGATCTGGATGCTTGCCATGTCTTGATGAGTCCTCGCAAATGTTGCCTAATAGCAGAATTCAAATCAAATGATTCCTGCATCAATTCCAAGGTCTCTGCATTTATCATTCTTGTTTCCGGTTTAGTTCCATGTAAGAATTCTTTCTTCTGTGCCTCAATACGTAAGGCTTCTTCGTTGTGAGCTTCATTTTAACTCAAATATATTTACGTAAATTAATTAAAGCGGAACTGTGTCTGGCGGGATTATCTGCAGTTCTTCCTTCACAAAAGATCTTTGGGGAGCTGGTTGTTTTGTTGTGTCAGTTTCTCGTAAATAATACACGGGCGGATTCATTTTTACAATTCTTTTTATTTCATATGGATCAACACTCCAAACTGGATCTGTTGCCCTGATGCGAGTGTCCCCTTCTGCTTCCCCGGTAAATAAAGGTACCTTACTTTCAAACCAAATGGTAATAGTTTGCCGGATGAACTGGCGTCTCCTTCAACAACATCTATTGTTTGTTTTTTGATTGCTTGTACTGGTTTTAGCCCTTTAAATTCTTCATTATTCATTGCGCGCAAGACTGAGGGCAGTCTTCTAACCCATTCTGTGTTGCGAGCATTGTCAATCAGCTCTCTGTGATACTGGTAGGAAAAAGTCTTTCAGATAACTGTTTGTTAAAGTTTTCAACTAAAGCCTGTGATCTGTGAACTCCTGGAATGCCTCTTTTAATGGTAACTCTATGTTTTAACAATAATCGATTCACTTGGCCTTTAAATTCTTTTCCATCATCGACTTTAATCATGCGAGGATAAGTTAAGGGGCCTCGTTGGTATATCAGTTGTATGGCAACAGCAACAGCAGAAACACTCTTTTGTGTTAATGGTTCTGCATCTTTGTATCTTGAAGCTATGTCAATGACTGTGAGTGCGTACTTAAATCTTTTTCGTCTAATCGTATCATGGGGTAAATATAGAAGATCCATTTGATGGGTGTCGTTCGGTATTGTATTCACAAAGTGTGGTCTCTGTATTCGTCTAGGCGCAGGTAAATAAATTTGCCAAATCGCTTGTTTAGATAACCATTCCTTTGCTGTTTGTTCACTGACTCCCGCTGCTTGGCTTAGCTTTTTTATTGCCGTGATTCCCTTCCAATATCCTTTTGGTGAATAATAGATTTTGTTCATTTTTATTCAGCCAATATTATGTGCAACAAAATACACAACGGTCATTACCAAAGACGATAAACACGATTTCTTGCATCTTTTGTTTTTCTGATGGCTGATAAAAGTCACTGAATTTTGGCGGGGGCAATGTCTCGATAGGTTTGCCTGTTACAAGATAATATTCTTTTATTGCCTGGTCAACGTCTTTAAATGTGTAAGCTGCATGTCCCTGTTTTTTCAGTTTGTCGTTAATAAAATCTAACTGCTCAATTCTCCGCTTTTCATAGTTATCTTGTGCGGCTGCTAGTTGCTCCACAGCTTTGTTATGTCTTTTTCTCTCGCCGTCATCCCGTAGTTTACTAAATGCGTAATTACTTCTGCTAAAAGCAAGCGCATTAACCACAGCGCCGCCTATCATCATTACGAATGAGGCCATTTTTTATAAATGTATTTTTTATTTTACATATTTATACTGTCTGGAATTATTCCTTGCTTAACTAGAAAATCTTTTGTAGCAAACGAAGCTGCAATGATAGCAATCGCTTTGCCGAATCCTCAAAGTCTAGTTTGCCAAGATCTGCTGGTTTAATTTTTAACAGGCTTTTACCAAGCATTGTGTATCCTATACTTAGGCTCCAATAACAGCAGAATGGTATACAAGATTGGTAACAGTCTTTTCGGCGCTCATTTTTAAAAACAAAATAATATTTATATTTAGTAATAAAACATGAACACCGATGATCTACTAAACCTTCCTGAACTTATGATTACAAATGACCAGGTTGATGACCAAGCTATTATGCCAAAAAAGGAAAGGCTGTATTCTTTGGCAGCATGTGGAAAAACAAAACAGTTCCTCGGAAATGAATTCAGCATAGAACAGATTCAACAAATGTCGCCACAAGACATTGTAAAGTATCATAACAGGTATGAAGTGCAACTAGGGTCGAGAATGGTAAAAAGTGTCGGAGAAAACGGTTCTTAGTTTGTACGCTAAACTAGTCAGTAGATTTGCTCCCATTGATTCTGAACAAGACTTTATGTATGATTTAACGCAGGATCCAGTTTTAACAAAGACATTAGAGTCTCTAGGATGTGATCTATATTACAGATTTGGAACATTATTGTCGCCGCTAATCATGGGATTAATTACATTTAATCATATAGATTTTATTTCCCTTCAAAATGACCGAGCCAGAAAATCAGCAGAATCAGAATCAGGGATAAAGGAAAAGAAGAATGTCTTGTATTATTGCATTAACATTATTCTTTTTTCCTTATATTTGCTTGGACTTTATCTTTACCATGTAAAAATGTTTGAAATATCCTTTTTAATTTTACATTAGTTTCGATTAATTGTTCATAAAAAATGCTAGTTTCTGTGGTATCACACATATATTAAGTATACGTAAGCATTTGCATTTTTCTGTTTCATACCTATAATTCAATATGTTTTAAACGGACGAGTTTTGATATACTCTTGCTACTCCTGAACAAAATGACACAGGGAGCTGAACTGCCTACCGGATGTTATTTCTTGCTTGCTTTCTTGCTTACGAGGATAAAAGAAAGATTAGAGAGCTTTAGCGTTTGTATAGTGACATGACCCTATGCCCTTATACACATCGCGGCCCAGGTTATAACCCTCATATCGATGTGTGTGTGTGTGTGTGTGTGTGTTGTGTGTGTGTGTGCGTGTGCGTGTGCGCGTGCGTGCGTGCGTGCGCGCGCACATGTATGTGTGTGTGTGTGTGTGTGTGTGTGTGTGTGTGTGTGTGTGTGTGCGCGTGCGCGCGCACACGCGCTAGTGCACGCGCAGAAATCATTTGGCAATACACAACAGAACTTAAATAGGGCATGTTCAGATTCAAGGGAGAAGAGTTTTACAGAGAATTTAAGAAAGACGCATGCCATTGACAGAAAGGGCAAAGCTGGCTATCTGCAAAGTATCAGCCACTGAACAGACAATGGCCATATATACAGCCTGCTTTGCAAGAAGACTGGAACCTCCATCTATTCCGTAGTGCCTCAGCGTAGTGAGCATCGTGCATTGGAATAAGGGCGAGACAAACTCCCAAAGATAGCTTGTACACATCTTCTTAAGCGAAAGAGACTTACAATATAACTGATGCATTTGACACATCATGGTTACAACACGTTTGATTGTTATCTTTGTTAAGCTCCTACGCGGGATTCTCACTATGAGATAGAAGCCACAATACCTTAATTAATCGACTGATTTGTAGGATAATCGTGTCCGAGTCAAGAACTCGTCACCCTATCGTGTTTATTTTCAGGACTGGGATTATCGAACCCATGCCCACGCTATTCAAATTTGTTCTCTTCAAAGAGGATTGTCACTACTACACCCTCGCCTACGCTATTTCAATTGGTTTAGTTTCAGGGTTGTCGTCCGGTTTCTTTTCGAACCCATTCTGATGTAATCGGTTCATTTGCAGGATCGTCATTACTAGGTTCACGATTATGCTGATTTAATTGTATCGTTTTCAGGATCGTCACTATCATACCAATGCCCATGCGACTCTTACTGGTTCATTTACAGGATTGTCCTGACTAAGCCCAAGATCCTGTGATCCTGGTCTGGTTCATTTACAGACCACGTCATCCTGACTGCTTCATTTGTAGACCACGTCATCCTGACTGCTTCATTTACAGACCACGTCATTCTGACTGCTTCATTTACAGACCACGTCATCCTGACTGCTTCATTTGCACACCACGTCATTCTGACTGCTTCATTTGCACCCACGTCATTCTGACTGCTTCATTTGCACACCACGTCAACCTGACTGCTTCATTTGCACACCACGTCATTCTGACTGCTTCATTTGCACACAACGTCATTCTGACTGCTTCATTTGCAGACCACGTCATTCTGACTGCTTCATTTGCACACCACGTCATTCTGACTGCTTCATTTGCACACCACGTCATTCTGACTGCTTCATTTGCACACCACGTCATCCTGACTGCTTCATTTGCACACCACGTCATTCTGACTGCTTCATTTGCAGACCACGTCATTCTGACTGCTTCATTTGCACACCACGTCATTCTGACTGCTTCATTTGCACACCACGTCATCCTGACTGCTTCATTTGCACACCACGTCATCCTGACTGCTTCATTTGCACACCACGTCATTCTGACTGCTTCATTTGCACACCACGTCATCCTGACTGCTTCATTTGCACACCACGTCATTCTGACTGCTTTATTTGCAGGATGCTTACTACTGAATCCACTCTCACACTTTTCTAACCAGTTTTTGTGCAGGATCGGCAACACCAAACCCACACCAGTGCTATATTAATCAGTTTGCATAATCGTCACCACTAGACCCATAGCAATAACCGGCTTATTTGAAGGTTCATCACTTCTTAACCAGGTTTCATCCATTTCTAAGAGGTTCGTTTTCAGGATTGCCACCACTTAATCCACGCTCCTTCTATCTTCATTTATTTCCAGGATCGTCAATGCCAAACGGTCCTATAAGCAGTTCTGATTGGTTAATGTACAGGATTCTCAATGCCACACCATCCAATAAGCAGTTCTGATTGGTCAGTGTACAGAATTCTCACTGCATCACCGTCCAATAAGCAGTTCTGATTGGTCAATGTACAGGATTCTCACTGCCTCACCGTCCAATAAGCAGTTCTGATTGGTTAATGTGCAGGAATCTCAGTGTCACACCCACTCCTCCCAGTGGCTGGATTTGAACGGTCGGTCTCTGCCAGGAGTGGGCCAAGAGACCACAGCACGTACATGCGCCCACTGGAACCAGAACTGCTGCCTCTACCAGTCTCCGATCACTGTTCGCAACTGTGGTTCCTTCTATGTCTATGAGCTCCATCCGCATTTCAACTGTCAACTCGCCCATTGTACTGAACCTCAGAAATGAACTCAACGTCTAGTTGTGGATTCTCGTTGGATGCATGTACCAGGGCGACACATTTTCTGGTCTTAGGTTTCAGGTGCATTCAGTGATCAGTTATGAAGTATTCTTTCGTTCTAATCTAAAATTTAGAAGTTGTGTGTGTGTGTGTGTGTGTGTGTGTGTGTGTGTGTGTGTGTGTGTGTGTGTGTGTGTGTGTGTGTGTGTGTGTGTGTGTGTGTGTGTGTGTGTGTGTGTGCCTCAGTAAGCACCATTATCAATCCACCATAATC
>JAFLJL010015277.1:32179-48626 GCA_018398815.1 Conus ventricosus | reverse complement strand
GATCCTGTCAGGGCAGACCTTCAGGGGTCGGTCGTGACATAAATCTTGCACCATGTGTCCCGTTTCCGATCATTCTATTGCTAGTTCATTTATGAAAAATGAAAGCAACACATGACTGGTAACATCACCTTGTTTTACCCCCCTGGTACAGTTTATATAGTCTGTTAACTTTGCACCAGAACGAATTCTAGCCCTGACCCTATTATACATACTATGAATAAGTCGACAAATCGAAAAAGATTACCTTTGATACCGTTTTCCACCAGTATTGGCCATATTAGATTTCTTTCTTTGGAGTCAAAAGCTTTCTCGAAACCGATGAAAGCGATGTAAAGTTTGCGGTTGAAACAAAAACTGTTTTTGTATTAGAGCTAATAATATGCACATGTGGTCGATGGTAGAGTAGCCTCTTTTAAATCCCGCTTGATATTCCCCTGTAATATCATGCAGTTCAACCCCCTCTTTATAATTTTTATTATCATTCATGATGGAACTATATACTTTACTGCTGGTATTGCACAGTGATATCCCTCTATATTTGGATCGTCTGTATCGCCTTTTTCAAATAAAGGTAGCACAATAATTCTGTCCAGTTATCTAGGAATATCCCCTTATCAATCAAAGTATTACGAAGTTTAACAAAAAAAGTCAACAATTCGATCGCCCGCATGTTTTAGCATTCCACCAATAATTCCATCTGGACCAGCAGATTTACCAGTTTTTAACTTCCTTATCGACAGCAACACTTCGTCTCTAGATAATGGGTGGTTCATAGCATCATCGTCGTTATATTCAGAACTGAAATTATCTTCGCCGTCAATACTTATACAAGTATCCTCAGTTTATAAACTTGTTTCGAGCAAGTGTTTAAAATGATTGTACCAATCGTCGATAGTTAGATTGTTACATGATTGTTTCCTTTCGAAGAAATTTTATGCACATTTTTCCAAAGTAACATTTGATCATTTACTGATGTAACTAACGATCCCAATATTTCGTCATTATGCTGTTTTTCTTTCAGTTTTAGGGGATTCGAATAGTAGCTCCTAGCTCGGCTGTAAGTGTCACGATCACTATGTGTGCATGTGTATGTATCAGTGTGTGTGTGTGTGGGGGGGGGGGGGGAGAGAGAGGAGAGAGAGAGAGAGAGAGAGAGAGAGAGAGAGGAGAGAGGAGTCTGTCAATGAAAACACTTCCTGATTGACTTTTCTGCCCAGATTTAATAATATATATATATATATATATATATATATTATATATATATATATATATATATATATATATATATATATATATATATATATATATATATATAATATATATATATATAATGAATTATAAACAAAGCTTGCTCTTATGTCTTAGATTGAAGAAATAGGGGGAGATAAGCATTCATATCTGCAGTGGCATACTGCCTAACTAACAGTATGTGCTCAAGTGGGTGGATGGGTGGAAAAATGCTTCTCAGAATGAGCCTTCAGCAAGCTTATAATCTCCAATAGGGAGGAAACTCACTAACACTTAACTCCTGGTCATATACCGATATTTCGAAACTTGGTGGTTTCTCCTCAGTGACCGCGGAAAGTGGTAATTTGACTTCTCTGCCTTTTCAGTTTTAAGAAGAATGCAATCCCAGAAAAGGTTGGTGTACAATACCGTAGTATGTTTGTTGAGTTTTCAAAAAACCAACCAAAGGTGCCACCTAAGAAGCAAAAGAAAATCATAAAAGAACAAAACAAGCTACATTTTCTTGTGAAAAGTAAAAAATATGCCACTGCAGATATGAATGCTTATCTCCCCCTATTTCTTCAATCTAAGACATAAGAGCAAGTTTGTTTTAATTCTTTATTTCTTGCAGTCATTGCAACACCAAGCTGCTTGTAGTTGCTGGAACGGTGCGTCTTATCCTTGGAATTTATTGTTTATGTATTTGTCCCTTGCGGATCATTCAAGAATTGCCCAGCACTTTGTCTTAGAGGATATCTTTTATTTTTTTTATTTTCACAGAAAATGTAGTGTTTGTTTTTATATTTTTTTTGCCTTAGGTGGCACTTGGTGGTTTTTTGAAAATCACAAAATACTACGGTATTGTACACACTTTTCTGGATGCATTTCTTAAAATGAAAGGCAAGAAGTCAAATTACCACTTTCCGCGGTCATGGGAGAAACCACAGTTTCGAAATATCGTATATGACCAGAGTTAAGTGTTAGTGAGTTCCTCCTATGGAGATTATAGCTTGTGAAGCTCATTGGACATTTTCCCCATCCACTTGAACATATGTTGTTAGGCAGTATGCCCTGCAGATTGATGCTTATCCCCCTATTTCTTCAATTAGATAGAGCAGCTTTGTTAAATATTATTTCTGCAGTCATTGCAACACAGCTGCTCTGTAAGTTGTGGACGGTGCGTACTTATCTGATTTTAGTTTATTGTTTATATATATATATTTATATATATATAAATATATATATATATATAATATATATTATATTTATATATATTTATATATATTATATATTACGCTGTACATTAGGCACCATATATATATATATATATATATATATATACTGTGTGTGTTGTGGTGTGTGTGTGTGTGTGTGTGTGTGTTGTGTGTGTGTGCGTGCGTGCGTGGTGCGTGTGTGCGTGTGTGGGGTTTGTGTGGCGTGCGTGCGTGCGTGCGTGCGTGCGTGCTTTGCGTGCTTGCGTGCGTGCGTGCGTGCGTGCGTGCGTGCGTGCGTGCATGGGGTGCGTGTGTGTGTGTGTGTGTGTGTGTGTGTATGCGTGCGTGTGTGTGTGCGTGCGTGTGTGTGTGTGTGTGTGTGTGTGTGTGTGTGTGTGTGGGGTGTTTTGTGTGTGTGTGGTGCGTGCGTGTGTGTGTGTGTTTTGTGTGTGTGTGTGCTCCTCTCTCTAGATGTGTGACCCACGCGTGAAAGTGATTGAGCCTGACGAACCCATGCACGTACCTGAGATTGACACCAAGGAAGTGGCGAAAGAGGAGGAGCCAGTCAGGTGAGTGCTAGAGGAAGAGGCAGTCAGGTGAGTGCTGGAGGAAGAGGCAGTCAGATGAGTGCTGGAGGAAGAGGCAGTCAGGTGAGTACTGGAGGAAGAGGCAGTCAGGTGAGTGCTGGAGGAAGAGGCAGTCAGATGAGTGCTGGAGGAAGAGGCAGTCAGGTGAGTGCTTGAGGAAGAGGCAGTCAGATGAGTGCTAGAGGAAGAGGCAGTCAGATGAGTGCTAGTAGGAAGAGGCAGTCAGATGAGTGCTAGAGGAAAGCAGGCAGTCAGATGAGTGCTGAGGAAGAGGCAGTCAGATGAGTGCTAGAGGAAGAGGCAGTCAGGTGAGTGCTAGAGGAAGAGGCAGTCAGGTGAGTGATTGAGGAAGAGCCAGTCAGGTGAGTGGTGGAGGAAGAGCCAGTCAGGTGAGTGCTGGAGGAAGAGGCAGTCAGATGATTGCTGGAGGAAGAGGCAGTCAGGTGAGTGCTTGTGGAAGAGGCAGTCAGGTAAGTGCTGGAGGAAGATGCAGTCAGGTGAGTGCTGGAGGAAGAGGCAGTCAGGTGAGTACTGGAGGAAGATGCAGTCAGGTGAGTGCTGGAGGAAGAGGCAGTCAGGTAAGTGCTGGAGGAAGATGCAGTCAGGTGAGTGCTGGAGGAAGAGGCAGTCAGGTGAGTACTGGAGGAAGAGGCGGTCAGGTGAGTGCTTGAGGAAGAGGCAGTCAGGTAAGTGCTGGAGGAAGATGCAGTCAGGTGAGTACTGGAGGAAGAGGCAGTCAGGTGAGTACTGGAGGAAGAGGCCAGTCAGGTGAGTGCTGGAGGAAGAGGCAGTCAGGTGAGTACTGGAGGAAGAGGCGGTCAGGTGAGTAACTGGAGGAAGAGGCGGTGAGATGAGTGTGGAGGAAGATGCAGTCAGGTGAGTGCTAGAGGAAGAGGTGGTCAGGTGAGTGTTGGAGGAAGAGCCAGTCAAATGAGTGCTGGAGGAAGAGGCAGTCAGGTGAGTGCTGTAGGAAAGGCAGTCAGGTGAGTGCTTGAGGAAGAGGCAGTCAGATGAGTGCTTAGGAAGAGGCAGTCAGATGAGTGCTAGAGGAAGGGCAGTCAGATGAGTGCTAGAGGAAGAGGCAGTCAGATGAGTGCTAGAGGAAGAGGCAGTCAGGTAAGTGCTTGAGGAAGAGCAGTCAGATGAGTGCTAGAGGAAGAGGCAGTCAGGTGTGTGCTTGAGGAAGAGCCAGTCAGATGAGTGCTAGAGGAAGAGGCAGTCAGATGAGTGCTGGCCTTTTGTGGCCGATCTGGTCCAGAGGGACTCAGCGATGATGTCACATCTTTACAAACGCCCAAACCATCACGCCAGTTCTTTTTTTTCCAGAGCTGTCATCAAGCGGAAAACAAACATCTATCAAATACAAAAGCCCGCTATCTCTGTATCTGTCTGTCTGTCTATCTATCTCTCATCTATGCATTATATCTGTCTGTCCGTCTATAGTCTTCTATCTATCTCTCTATCTATTTATCTATCTGTCTATCTATCTGCTCTACTGTATCTATCTAGTCTATCTATCTATCTGTCTTTCTATCAATCTATCTATCTATCTGTCTATCGATCTGTCTATCTATCTATCTATCTACCCACCTCCCTCTCTCCCTTCCTCCCTATCTAACTACGAACCTGCCTACCTACTTCTCTATTTTTGTATTCATTTATCAAGTAGTGTACCTATCTATCTTTCTATCAATCAAACCATTTTATAGTCAATCAGTCAATTAATCAATCAGTCATTCTATCTCTCTGTCTGTTTCTCTATCCATTTATTTGGTTATCTGTCAATTAATCAATCAAGCGACCTACCTTCCTCTGTCCCTACCTCCACACCTACCTAGCTATCTATCAATTTGTCAGTCTACACACACCACACACACACACACACACACACACACACACACACACACACACACACACAACACACACACACACACACACACACACACACACACACACACATGTCCTCTGTGTGTGTGTGTGTGTGTGTGTGTGTGTGTGTGTGTGTGTGTGTGTGTGTGTGTGTGTGTGTGTGTGTGTTGTGTGGAGAGAGAGAGAGAGAGAGAGAGAGAGTATAGGGAGACAGGGCAATAGAGAAGCCGAAGAAAGAAGAGGATGCCAAGAGAATCCAGAAGGCCGTCTGGTAAGACCAACAAGGACAGTGCACTACGTGGGAAAGCGCACTGCAAAGAAGTCTCACCTGAAATGATACATGGCACATGGCACCTCTTAGAGTCAGCTTCATCCTCAGATCTGTTTATGGCATGCTGCCTTCGAATTCCAACCCAGGCAAATGGGGAAAAATCAGGTGAAGCCACGTGTCCACTCTGTCCTGGCAACCAAGCAGCAGAAAGCAGCACTACTCCAGGGAAGCTCCACATGGAGGCACAGCCAAGTGTTCCAGGAGACCGCTCGTGTGGTTAGCACTGCTGAGGAACCACTACGCCACCAGACGCTACAGCCACAAATTCTATACGACAGGAGGCCACAAATCACGATCTGGAACAGCTGTGACATCAAGAGCATGGAAGCAGAGCTTACTTGATGGAGTGGACGACTGGGAATGCACAGCAGACCTTCAAGAATGGGTGAACCATCAAGAGACCATCAGATAGACTGGGTATGCACAGCACACCTTCAAGAATGGGTGAACCATCAAGAGACCATCAGATAGATGGGTAATGCACAGCACACCTTCAAGAATGGGGAACCATCAAGAGACCATCAGATAGAGTGGGTATGCACAGACACCTTCAAGAATGGGGAACCATCAAGAGACCATCAGGTAGAGTGGGATGCACAGCACACCTTCAAGAATGGGAGAACCATCAAGAGACCATCAGATAGAGTGGGAATGCACAGCACACCTTCAAGAATGGGAGAACCATCAAGAGACCATCAGATAGAGTGGGAATGCACAGCACACCTTCAAGAATGGGAGAACCATCAAGAGACCATCAGATAGAGTGGGAATGCACAGCACACCTTCAAGAATGGGAGAACCATCAAGAGACCATCAGATAGAGTGGGAATGCACAGCACACCTTCAAGAATGGGAGAACCATCAAGAGACCATCAGATAGAGTGGGATGCACAGCACACCTTCAAGAATGGGAGAACCATCAAGAGACCATCAGATAGAGTGGGAATGCACAGCACACCTTCAAGAATGGGAGAACCATCAAGAGACCATCAGATAGAGTGTGATGCACAGCACACCTTCAAGAATGTGACACAAGAGACATCATGAGTGATGCACAGACACTTCATGGACCATCAGAGACTAGATGTGGGTATGCACAGCACACCTTCAAGAATGGGTGAACCATCAAGAGACCATCAGATAGAGTGGGTATGCACAGCACACCTTCAAGAATGGGTGAACCATCAAGAGACCATCAGATAGAGTGGCTTGAGACCGGATATTGTTCTGCAGTCAGGTTCATCAAAACAAATGATTCTGATCGAACTGTGCCATACGGAAGAAGAATGGAGCAAGCGCACCTCTACCAGACTGAGACGTACGCCAGTCTAGCCAGCAGTATGAGGGACTCCGGCTTCCAGGGCCACGTTCTCACCTTAGAAGTTGGAGAAGGGGATTTGCAGGTTCATCAGCCTATGACCTCATGAAACAGCTCGGATTTCAGGTAAGACGAGGACCAGAACCCTGAAGGCAATGGCAGAGGCAACTGAAAAGATCTCCACCTGAATCGGATGAAGGAGGAACAAAAGTGAACTTCATAAGGCTTTAATTTCCCAGTTTAGCACAGGTGTCCCGTTAGCAGTGGGGTAAGACATCCGTCCAAAAAGGTACGCCTTAAGGCACCCACCCATCCAAAAGTTGCGTGTTCGAATCCCGGCAGCGCCAGGAAAAAAAGTTGGCATTAGAAGGGCATATGGGAGTCCTGACCTGGAAGCGGCCTGGCCCACTTAAGTGCACGGAGTTCAGCGCTGGAACGCTTGTCTGAGATGTTGTTTCTTCTCTGAAGACCTTCTGCTGTCAAGCTCTCCCAAGACGTTCCTCTTACACACACACACACACACACACACATACACACACACACACACACACACACACACATACACACACAACAACCACACACACATCATGACTTTCTTCAGTATGCAACGTTTTGAGCCGTCGGCCTTTTTCGCAAATTTATCTATCTATCCATTTACCCACCCAGCAACTTACCTATCCATCTATCTATCCATCTACGCACCCGCCAACTTACTTATCTATCTATCCATTTATATATAAACCTATCTATCTATCTACCTGTCTATCAATCTCTCTCTATCTATCTATCCATCCATCTATCTATCAATCTGTCTATTTATCTATGTCTATCTATCTATGTATCCATCTATCTATCTATCTATCTATCTATCTATCTATCTATCTATCTATCTATCTATCTATCTGTCTGTCTGTCTATCCATCTGTCTGTCTTTCTATCCGTCTATCTATGTATCTATCAATCTGTCTATCTGTATATCTATCAATCTATCTATCTATCTATAAACCAATCTACCTACCTATCTATCCATCTACCTGTCTATCTATCTATCTATCTATCTATCTATCTATCTATCAACCAATCTATCTATCTATAAACCAATCTACCTATCTATCTATCCATCTACCTGTCTATCTATCTATCTCTCTATATATCTATCTATCTATCTATCTTCTATCTATCAATCTACCTATCTATTTATCTATCAACCAAATCTACCTATCTAATCTATATATCAACCAATCTATCTATCTATCTATCTATCTACCTATCTATCTATCTATCTATCTACCTATCTATACTATCTATCTATCTATCTATCTATCTATCTATCTATCTATCTATCTATCTGTCTACCTATCTATCTACGTCCTGATTGCTGTCTGTTGTGTTGCAGGAAGTCTGCCGTGCCCTTGCTATCGCCGACTGTCACCGACCTGCTCACTTCCGGCCTCACCGCCCTCCTTGTCTTGGGCCTGCTGTGCGTGTTGCCTCTGGACGGACTCAAGGAGCAGGAACTGCGGAGAGCCTGCGACAGCAACGCCTTGACCAACGTCACTGACGAGCTCCTCAAGTCCAGGCTGTGCAGCAGCACGGAATGGGGTCTGTCCTACTCTAACTCCAAGCTGATGTTGGCGGGCATAGTCCTGGCCACGATGCTCTTCATCCTCCAGATCCGACCCCACCTGTTGCCCCGCTGAGACCCTCACTGGACTGAGGGTGCAGATTTGCCGCGGAAATTTTGGCCTAGGAGTGTTGGTTGATTCTCTCTTTGTCTGTGTTTCTTTCTTTCTTTCTTTCTGTCTTCTGTCTGTCTGTCTGTCTGTCTGTCTGTCTGTCTGTCTGTCTCTCTCTCTCTCTCTCTCTCTCTCTCTTCTCTCTCTCTCTCTCATTCTCTCTCTCCCCTCCTCCTCTCTCTCTCTCTCTCTCTTCCTCTCTCTCTCTCTCTGAGACAGAACATAGTTCTCTCTCTCTCTTCTCTCTCTCTCTCTCTCTCTCTCTCCTCTCTCTCTTCTCTCTCTCTCTCCTCTCTCTCTCTCTCTCTCTCTCTGAACAGAACATAGTTCTCTCTCTCTCTCTCTCTCTCTCTCTCTCTCTCTCTCTCTCTCTCTCTCTCTCTCTCTCTCTCTCTCCGTGACAGAACATGGTTCTCTCATCTCTCTCTCTCGTTCTTTCTCTCTTCTCATTCTCACTTCTCATGCTCTGTCTCTCTCCTCTCGTAACAGCAGATGGTTTGATCAAATCTTTCTGTTGTGATGTCAGTTACCTTTATGTTCAAACGGTGTAGCGGCAAAGGCATGTTCGATGTTTGACTGAAGGAAATATGAAGCTTTGCGTATGACATCATCGTTTTCAGCAATGTAAGTAGAAGACGTAAAACAGTTTCGAATAAATTAATCAGCAGATTGAGATTGCTATCAAATCGATGAGATTTACTCCAAAGCATATGATACAAACGATGAAAAAGTCTTCCATCGTGAAGCAGTTTCTCAATTACGATATAAGACCGGTGATATTTTTAAGCTTATAACATTTAGGTTACAGATGTCATAATATCAATGTCTCTGACTATCATTTGAGTGTTACAAATTGCCATAATATCATATCTCTGACTATCTCGTGATTACCGTTACGATTGTCATAATATTAATTCTTGACTATTCGTGATTACGTTACAATTGTCTATAATATTAATATATCTGACTATTCGTGATTGCCGTTAAAATTGTCATAATATCATACCTGACATCTGATTCGTCGTGCTTATCATCTACTTTGAATGTGATGACCTATGTTTGTGACTGCGTAGGTATTTTATGTGTGCCATTTTCAAGAACATTGTTAATTTCCCCCCCCCCTCCCCCCTTGGCACGAAGGTCAGTTAGGCTATTGTCAATAAACGAACATTGTTAATCCCCCCCCCCTTGGCACGAAGGTCAGTTAGGCTATTGTCAATAAAAGAACATTGTTAATTGCCCCCCCCCCCCCCCCTGGCACGAAGGTCAGTTAGGCTATTGTCAATAAAAGAATATTGTTAATCCCCCCCCCCCCCCCCCCCCCTTGGCACGAAGGTCAGTTAGGCTATTGTCAATAAAAGTGTCAAATTGTCGAGAATGAAATGGTCACATTGCCTCTCTCTCTCTCCTTTACAAGGGAGGTTACTTGGCTGCAACGGAGAGAAGGCTGTTTGATGATTCTGTTTTGCCCGTCGTAAACGTTCATGAATACCTAGATATAGTTTTCTCTATTTGCCTAATTTTGTTTGTTTGGTTGCTTGCTTTGTTTGTTTCTTTGCTTTGTTTGTTTTGTTTCGTTGTTGTTGTTTTGCTGTACCACCTTCTGTGCTATCTCAGTGGCATTGTACCCATGCCGCTCATTCCGACCACCTGTCCACAGCCACAGCCCTGCCCGGCACGCGGCAGCCCCAGCACCGGCAATCCACAGGGAACAGTCAATGTCAAGTCGTCAAGAGGCAACCCACCGGAGGAGACACTGCACTGCTGTTGAGTCTCTTCGGTGGAGTTCAGTGGCGCCTGTTCTGATCCAACATACGGAGGCCACCACCTACTAAGCCCCCCACTGACGACAATAATTGCTTAGTCGCAGAGCCGGCGTGGATGAGCTCTCCCTCCGGGAGGCGCCACCACGTCCGTCCAACGACTGCCCCCATGAATTTGCCGATGCCGTTGACCCTGACGGAATGAAACCAAGGCCATAGACGTGGAGAGGACATCAAAACTGAGATCACCATGAGAGCAGGGTATGAAGGGCCACAGAATTTCACACTTTTTTTTAATGCTGATCGAACAGAATGAAAATGCCGAAGATCATGCTACGGCCCTGCTCTACGCTTACGTTAGCAATATATCTCGGCGTCAACCAGGCCTGCGAGATACAGACACCAGGAGTGTTGGTCAGAAAATTTGAGCAACACTCTCAGAGACGCATCCATTTAGTGGATGAAACTCGACTGTGTGGTCCCAGTCTTCCGAATTGAACACCTAGCAAACTCAACACTGGGTAGGAGCCGGTCGGTGCAGAAATATCCCGCATAGCTCTAATGGAATCGAACCCACGACCTCCCAGCCGGGAGTCGGCGACGCTAACCATTTCGCCACGGCGGCTGGTATTTCTCGCCTGAGTTGTGTTGATGCATATTGGGACCTTTCTAGTAGAACTAGAAATGTGCTATTATGCGTTGTGAACGAACTGTTTGTATTCAATCATAATCACTTGGAGGTGTTTGTCAATTTTCTTTTATGCACAGGTACAAACCACTGTGCAGCATGGTTCGGAGCTGTAGGATTTGGAGAAGAATGCTGTCTTTCATTGTGAATCAGTTCAGTTGACTGGCGCTCAGCACGGTTCTGTTCAAACCTGTACCCGACCCTTCTTTTTATATCTGCTAGGTTCACAGCATCCCAGTGTGTAGGTTCACAGCATCCCAGTGTGTAGGTTCACAGCACCCCAGTGTGTAGGTTCACAGCATCCCAGTGTGTAGGTTCACAGCACCCCAGTGTGTTCATATGTCTGCTCTGAAAGTTTCTTTTGTCATATCACGAGCGGGGACTGAGGAACGTTCACTGATCGATCCATAATCAAAACTAATATACTGAACGCTAATGGCTGCTGGTTTTGTTTATTCGAAAGAAACAAGCTTGGGTTTTTGTGTGTGTGTGTGTGTGTGTGTGTGTGTGTGTGGTGTGTGTGTGTGTGTGTGTGGTGTGTGTGTGTGTGTGTGTGTGTGTGTGTGTGTTTTCTGTTTTTCCCTCGTCAGCCACACATTCAGATTCAGAACCTTTGTGCTTAAAGGCACTCTGTGTGTGTGTGTGTGTGTGTGTGTGTGTGTGTGTGTGTGTGTGTGTGTGTGTGTGTGTGTGTGTGTGTGTGTGTGTGTGTGTGGTGTGTGTGTGTGTGTGTGTGTGTGTGTGTGTGTGTGTGTGTGTGTGTGTGTGTGTGTGTGTGTGTGTGTGTGTGTGCGAACACACACACACGCGTGCCAATTACCTTTGTTTGTTTTTGTTCTTTGGTTGTTGTTTTTTTTTTCTTCTGTTTTTTATGTTGTGGTGTTTTGTTTCGTTTTGTTTGATGTTTACTGTTTACTGGTCCCTGCCTCATACAGGATTTTCTTTCACGTGGTTGTCAGTGGCGTCAAGATGTGGAGCTACCTGGCAGCTCACGAGTGTTGTTTCCTGACTGGGTTGACGCGACTTTGGTTTCGGCCTTTTGACTTGGCTCTTTTTGATAACAGGTGGTTGTGTACTTGTGTGATCAATGGTTATGGGTGGTGTTCCGATTTATTGATTTTCAGCTAGTTACTGGTTTGTGGCTTGCTGTCGTGGCTTGACTGTTGCACATGTATCAGTGTCTTTACGAATTATTCCTTGTAACATCCAGTGAGTGAATTTCTCGGTTGTTTTCACTGTGTTTTGATATGTTGTGGTTGTTTTACCATTGGTGTTTTTCTTCATTTAAAGGTATTAATGCTTTGACTGATTAGATATCATTCGCCACCAAAGCCCGAGGCACGGACTGACCTTACTGACCTTATTGACCCTTCAGCTGAATGCGTAAGATGATTTTAGGTTGACCTTTGTATCGCTGAATCACACCATATTCCATCAGGTGCTGCATTTGGTGATGATGAAACTATAGTTTATGATCGTCTGAAGAGCTTTATTTCGTGGCTCATTTAAAATGGCTTTCTTTTAACACAGAATTTCATATTTACATTGAATTTCATAATTTTTAATGGCCAGTCCGTTGGCTTGATGATTCGCCTTGATCGATTCTTGGCTTCATTGATTCCTACATTGATTAATCATATGATTGGTCCATGGTTCAGTGTGTTGTTTTACATTGATTCTTGGCTTTATTGATTCCTACATTGATTAATCATGTGATTGGGCCATGGTTCAGTGTGTTGTTTTACATTGATTCTTGGCTTCATTGATTCCTACATTGATTAATCATGTGATTGGGCCATGGTTCAGTGTGTTGCTTTACATTGTGGTGTTGTAATCATCTTTCAATCCACTCTCACGTAATAAAAACAAGATGCAAAGCATATAAACGTACTCCCAGTTTATCCTGAATACGCGTGATATATTCCATAAAGAGAAAAAACCGTCTTGGGCTTGTATAACCGTTAGTAATGGCTATTCTGGTAAACATCGGGCATCATCTGTGACCTATAAAAATGAACATACTTACAAATTTCAGAAAGATCGGCCAATAACTTTCTGAGATTTCCCATCAAGAAGAAAACCATTATGGGCCGTGAGTAACGGCTATAACGGTAAACTCAAACATGGGGCATCTCTGTGACCCATAATGAGCATACCTACACATTTAAAAAAAAGATCGGCCACTTACTTTCTGAGATATTCCATAAAAAACAAAAACCGTTATGGGTTGCTATAGCCGTTAGTAACGTCCATAACGGTGAATTAAACGTCGAGCATGATCCGTGACGAATAATGAACATACCTGCAAATTTTCAGAAAGATCGGCCAAGTACTTTCTGAGACATTCCATAAAAAACCATTATGGGCCGTTACAGCCGTTAGTAACGGCTACAACGGAAAACTAAAACGTCGGGCATCATCCGTCGCCCATAATGGACATGCCTACAATTTTTCAGAAAGTTCGGCCAAGTACATTCTGAGATATTCGATAAAGAAGAAAAACCATTATGAACCGATATAGCCGTTAGAAACGGCTATAACGGAAAACTAAAACATCGGGCATCATCCGTAAGCTATAGTGAACATACCTGCTAACTTTCACAAAGATCGGCCAAGTACTTTCTGAGATATTCCATAAAGAAGAAAAACCGTTACAGGCCGTTACAGCCATTAGTAACGGCTATAATGGGGTAAACTAAAACATCAGGCATCATCCGTGACCCATAATGAACATACCTGCTAATTTTCACAAAGATCGGCCGAGTATTTTCTGAGATATTCCATAAAGAAGAAATCCCGTTACAGGCCGTCACAGCCGGTAGTAACGGCTATAACGGGGTTTACTAAAACATCGGGCATTATCTGTGACCATTAATGAACATACATACAAATTTACAGAAAGATCGGCCAAGTACGTTCTGAGATATTCCATTAAAAAAATCCGTTACAGGCCGTTACAGCCATTATTAACGGCTATAACGCTAAACTAAAACATCGGACATCATCCGTGAACCATAATGAACATACCTGCTAATTTTCACAAAGATCGGCCAAGCATTTTCTGAGATATGCCATAAAGAAGAAAAACCGTTACAGGCCGTTACAGCCGTTAGTAACGGCTATAACGGTAAACTAAAACATCGCTCATTATTCATGAACCGTAGTGAACATACCTACAAATTTTCAGAAAGATCAGCCGCGTACTTTCTGAGATATTCCATAAAGAAGAAAAACCGTTACAGGCCGTCACAGCCATTGGTAACGGCTAAAACGGGGTAAATTAAAACATCGGTCATCATCCGTGACCATTAATGAACATACATACAAATTTACAGAAAGATCGGCCAAGTACTTTCTGAGATATTCCATAAAGAAGAAAAACCGTTACAGGTCGTTACAGCTGTTGGTAACGGCTTTGACGGGGTATACTAAAACATCGGGCATCATCTGTGACCCATAATAACATACCTGCTAATTTTCATAAAGGTCGGCCAAGTACTTTCTGAGATATTCCATAAGAAGAAAAAACCGTTACAGGCCGTTACAGCCGTTAGTAACGGCTATAGCGGTAAACAAAAACATCGGGCATCATCCGTGGCCCATAATGAACATACCTGCCCAGTAGTTTTGTCTGGAGCGAGTGGAACACTTTTTGACCACGGACACACAGACACACGGACAGACAGACACACAGACAACATTTCTTTGTTCCCATTCTAAAGTACTCCCTGTTCTATAAGAACTGGGAGTAGAAAAATGAAGAGTACATTAAGTATTTTGCTGTGTGTGTCTGTTCAAGTTGCAGTGCTTTGTAATTTTAAAAAAAAAGTATATATCTGCCTCCGAATTTGAAACTTTTTTTTTTCGTTATGGGCGTGTCAGGTTTTTGCACATATGCCTCAAAAAACCCAACCCATAGAGATCGATTGATCTCAATCGAGGAAAAACCCAACCCAAGAGATCTATTGATCTCAATCGAGGAAAAACCCAACCCATAGAGATCTATTGATCTCAATAGAGTTCGGCAAGATATTTCAGTTATCTGACTGATGATCATGAAATAGCGGAAATTCCTCTTAATCCTTTTGCCAGGACGGTACTCAACGGTCTATGTGAAGAGCATTTTGTTCGTGGCACAAGTCCAAAGTTATTTGCTTAAGAAAATTGTCATTTTAGTGTACTGTACATTTGTGAACGACTGATTAGGTAGGTCTTGCTTCACGGTAAGTTTTGAATGATTCAAGGCTGTGATGATCCCTATCTCTCAATTCAAAATTGGACCGAGGATATCCGCACTGATGAATCGATTATGTGTTGGCTTCAGAGTTGAATTTGGCACAGTTTGATTTTGTGAAAGTCTCTGAATATTGTATAATAAACCAGACATGAGTAAACATACTTGATGTTTTGTTAGAAGGGTCTGTGTGTTTGTTGCTTGACTGAAGTTGGACTGCATCCCCACCTAACTCCTTGTTTTGTTTTGGGGGCATTCCCCTGTCTCCCCCCCCCCCCTCCACTTCCCTCTCGTACCCCCACATCCTTCCTCCCCCACCCTTCCCCATATAATGTCATTTGGGGCTCAAATGATTTCTACACACTCTCAGAAAATGGGCTACACTAAGAAAAGCTGAGCCAGTTTGGGATGGGTTCACTTCGACGGTGCTTGCCGGCTTCCACTGGTTTGTGGGATATTGGGAGGGCCAATTCCACAGTGGTTTGGGATGGGTCCAATTCCACAGTGGTTTGGGATGGGTCCAATTCCACAGTGGTTTGGGATGGGTCCAATTCCACAATGGTTTCGGATGGGTCCAATTCCACAATGGTTTGGGATGGGTCCAATTCCACAATGGTTTCGGATGGGTCCAATTCCACAATGATTTGGGATGGGTCCATTCCACAATGGTTTGGGGTGGGTCCAATTCCACAATGGTTTGGGGTGGGCCCAGTTCCACAATGGTTTGGGATGGGTCCAGTTCCATAGTGGTTTAGGATGGGTCCAATTCCACGGTGGTTTGGGATGGGTCCAATTCCACAATGGTTTGGGATGGGCCCAGTTCCACAATGGTTTGGGATGGGTCCAATTCCACAATGGTTTGGGATGGGCCCAGTTCCACAATGGTTTGGGATGGGTCCAATTTCACAATGGTATGGGATGGGTCCAATTCCATGGTGCTTGCCGGCTTCCTCTCATGAGTTTCGTCCTGGCATGGGTTTCTTACTCGATTCCTCTCTCCCCACCTCCGCCTCCTTCCATCTTAACCACCACAACCACCAACAGCAACTACAAAGACAACGACAAACACACAACAAATATAATTTTCCGGGAAGAAATTCTTGTGTTCACAGGAAATGTATCACGGCTTTCCATCTATTATGAGAATTTTCCCTCATTCAAAAACAAATGGCTAAAGGTTTCGTAGCTAAAACATGTCCCTCGTTTAAACAAAACTTAGCTGAAAGCTTCGTAGCTAAAACATTTCCCTCATTCAAACAAAAACTGGCTGAAAGCTTCGTAGCTACAAGATTTCCCTCATTTAAAAAAAAATCAGCTGAGAGCTTCGTAGCTAAAACATATCCCTCATTTTAAAATGGCTAAAGTTGGCTGAGAAAGCTTCGTAGCTAAACATTTCCTCTTAAAAAAACACTAGAGCTTCATGCTAACATTCCTCATTAAAAAAAACTTGGTGAAAGCTTCGTATCTAAAAAAAAATGGC
>JAFLJL010015277.1:27500-31179 GCA_018398815.1 Conus ventricosus | reverse complement strand
TTATAATTAAATTTAAAATTTGAGAGATGATGGAGTGTACTTACAAGAATGGTTTCCAAATCTTTATAAACATGATAAATCGGATGACTTATGATTTACAATTAATTTTTTATTTTTCCCAATTTCGAAACTTTTAATAACGAAGTGTTTTGAACGCACTGCGAGCATATTGTCAGAAGTTCAACATAGTTTTGACTAACAGGTATGAACCCTTGGAAAATAGAACTTGGTGCTGTATTAAGAAAGGAAGCAAATTCACACAAAATATGTTGAATGAAAACGGAATCGCCCTAACTGCTGTTTCCGGTTGGAATGATTGGTTTGAGAATTTAAATTTGAAAGACATTTTTTCACATTGTTATAGAATATCTAGTGATGTGCAGATGAGATGGTTTCAAATCAGACTGCCACATAAATTACCTCCAACCCAGAGATTCTTGTTCCTGCGTCGTTTAGTAAACTCTTCTATATGTAACCTTTGTGAGCAAGAAGGGCAGACAATTTCTCATATGCTGTTTGACTGTCATATAACACACCAATTTTGGATGGATTTTCAACAGTTGCTGACTCGGAAATGTTCACATTGTCATGACTTTGTGGTTGACAAGGAACTTGTATTATTTGGTGTAAAGCAGAATATACGGACAGACACTGTTTTTGATTTGATCATTTTATTTGCGAATTTTACATCTACAAATGTAAATTGCTAAATGCACAACCACATGTACAAACCTTTGTTTTCCTTATTGAGAGATAGATATTACGTAGACGTTACATGGCAATTACAAATAGAACTTGTGCACAATTTGAACAAACTTGGCTTTTGTACAATTCGATTCTCGGTTAGTTTGAACGTTAGAATTCAAAATGGAACATATGTGTTTCACTGAAAACTATCACATTCATCAAGATCTATTTCAATTGCGTGTTTTTGAAAATGGTTCAATAGTTGTATATAATCATGTTTAATATGTATTTGACATGAGTATGCTAATGGACCCCCCCCCCCCCCCATCCCTTACACTTGCCCCCAACCCCCCTCCTCCCCCCCCCCCCCCCCCCCCCCCCCCCCCCCCCCCCCCCCCCCCCCCCCCCCCCCCCCCCCCGCCCCCCTTCCAGCCCTCTAAGGCCCCTGGTCCCCCTTTCGTTTTGCGTTTAAGGATATTTGATTGTTCGATTGCCTTTTTTGTTGAGTGTGTGCGGTTTTTTGTTTTGTTTTTGTTTTTGTTTTTTTTTTGTTTTGTTTTTGGTTTTGTATGTAATCAACTCATATGTAATTTGTAATGTATGTATGTTTGAAACATGATTTGCTATTAGAAATGTTTATTTAAAAAAAGAAAGTAGTCGATGGAAATACTAAACACTGAAATGATGTGCACTGCATATTTGCCCAGATACTGATCTGAATCTACTCCAACCAGACCAGAAAAAAGTCCTGGGGCCACACAAACCAGTCCTCTTCCTGATTGTGGTGTTGTCAAAACTCAACACATGAGGTCTTCACGACCAACCCCACCATCATCTCGCAGTCTCTGGGCTGCAACACATGAGGTCTTCACCACCAACCCCCCATCATCTCGCAGTCTCTGGGCTGGTTAATCCCAAACTTGCAGCACTTTCCCTGATCTCCAGGCATCGCAGATATCAGCAGTCTACTTGCCTTACCTGGCAAAATGAAATACAAAAGCGCAAGCCCAGCACGCTGGGCGGCATTGATTAAGCGTCAGCACGACACAGGACACCTGATAAAGGTTTCAGGATGGACTCTGAAGGTTTCTGATTGATTCCTGCCTTACTCAGCTGACTTGGTGCTTGATCTGCCTTTCGCTCTGATTCTCCCAGTCGATGATGCTGTTGCCTTGTTTGTGTTTGTTTCTCCACCTCTCGCCTGCTCGTCGCATTATCATGCATGATCTGCATGACTGGGGTTTTCCCCCTCCCTGCTCTTTATACGTTTTCAACGAGTTGTAATTCACAGAAGGTGTACAAAAGCTTTAATCACGTTACGTACTATCACTCTTTGGACCTTCTCAGGGGTAAAGCATAAGTTTCTTTGTGATCAATTAGCAATTTACACACACACACACACACACACACACACACACACACACACACACACACACACACACACACACACACACACACACACACACACACACACACACAATCAACTGAAAGCTCCGTAGATAAAACATTTCCCTCATTTTAAAAAATGGCTGAAAGCTTCGTAGCTTAAACATGTCTCTCATTTAAACAAAAATTGGGGGAAAGCTTCGTAGCTTAAACATTTCCCTCATTAAAAAAAATCAGCTGAGAACTTCGTAGCTAAAGCATTTCCCTTATTTAAACAAAAATCATGGCTGAAAGCTTCGTAGCTAAAACATTTTTCTCATTAAAAAAAATTTTGCTGAAAGCTTCGTAGCTAAAACGTTTCCCTCATTTCAGAAAAATTAGCTGAAAGCTTCGTAGCTAAAACATTTCTCTCATTTAAATAAAAATTGCCTGAAAGCTTCTTTGCTAAAACGTTTCCCTCATTTAAATAAGAAGTTGGCTGAAAGCTTCGCAGCTAAAACATTTCCCTCATTAAAAAACTATTAAAAAAAAACTTCGCTGAAAGTTTCGTAGATAAACTATTTCCCGCATTTAAACAAAAAATTAGGCGAAAGCTTGGTAGCTAAAACATTTCCCTCATTTAAAAAAAAAAAGTTGACTGAAAACTTCGTAGATAAAACATTTACCTCATTTTGAAAAAAGAAAGGCTTAAAGCTTCGTAGCTAAAACATTTCCATCATTTAAACAAAAAATTGCCTGAGATCTTTGTGGCTAAAACATTTACCTCATTTAAAAACATTAACCGAAAGCTTCGTAGCCAGAACATTTCACTCATTTAAACAAAAAATTGGTTCAATGTTTCGTAACTAAAACATTTCCCTCATTTAAAAAAAAATAGCTGAAAGCTTCGTAGTTAAAACATTTATCTCATTTGAAAAACGTTGGCTGAAAGCTTCGTAGCTAAAACATTTTTTCATTTTAAAAAATGGTTGAAAACTTTGTAGCTAAACATTTACCTCATTCAAAATAAAGTTGGCTGAAAGCTTCGTAGCTAAAACATTTCCCTCATTTATACAAAAAATTGACTGAACGTTACGTAGCTTAAACATTTCCCTCTTTTAAAAAAATGGCTGAGCAGCTAAAGCATTTCCCGCATTTAAACAAAACATTAGATGAAAGCTTTGTAGCTAAAACATTTCCCTCATTAAAAAAAAATAGCTGAAAGCTTCGTAGCTAAAACATTTCCCTCATTTAAAACAATTTAACTGAAAGCTTCATAGCTAAAACATTTCCCTCATTTAATTCAAATTAACTGAAAGCTATGTAGCTGAAACATTTCCCTCATTTTGAAAAAATCAACTGAAAGCTTCGTATCTAAACATTTCCCTCATTGAAAAAAAATTGCTGAAAGCTTCGAAGTAAAAACATTTCCCTCATTTAAACAAAAAAAAAACTGGCTGAAAGCTTCGTAGCTAAAACCTTTCCGAACCGTCGACTGACCCTAGACGCTGTGCAATGCAACTGCACTGTTCTTCACGGTCGACTGAAGCTAGACGCTGTACAATACAACTGCACTGTTCTTCAAGGTCGACTGAAGCTAGACCCTGTACAAGACACTGCACTGCTC
>JAFLJL010015277.1:17500-25000 GCA_018398815.1 Conus ventricosus | reverse complement strand
AAACGAAGAACGAGAAACCACGTATCTTCTCATGTTCGCCGCCCGACCAAAATGGCCGCCGGACGGAAACGAGGCCACTCAGGAGGGGATCATGGGAGAGGAAATAGTGAGAGGGAGGGGGGGAGGGGGAGGGAGAGGGTGTGAAGCAATGGGGTTTGTAGCTTGTTTTGTAGAATAGTATGATATATTAGTGACGGTAGTGATTATGGTGGATTGATAATGGTGCTTACTGAGGCACACACACACACACACACACACACACACACACACACACACACACACACACACACACACACACACACACACACACACAACTTCTAAATTTTGCTTCATTTTCCGCCGTCAGTCACTCCGTTTTGAAACAACTACTAACCAGTTCATCAAGGCCCCAGGAAACTGGCGTTCTAACAATTCCTATTTACAAGCACAATTTTTCAAACAACGTATGAACGAACTACTAGATGAATGTCTTGTGGAAAATAACCAGCAAACAGAGAGTAACCCGACAGAAATTTTAGAATCTTGCAAAGTCAAAATAAGAGAGTTGAGTACAGATTATGGAAAGTATAAAGCTTACGCAAAGAAAAACGAAATATTGGACTTACAATGTCGCTATAAAAAAATTGTAAGAACAAATAACCAGCGATCCAGTTAATCCTCAAACGCAACGGGAAATGTTTCGAGTGAAGCAGCAATTAGAAATATTAGCTCTCGAGAAAGCTAGGGGTGCACAGGTTAGAGCTCGGGTAAAATGAATAGAGGAAGGAGAAAAGAATACAAAACATTTTTTAAACCTAGAAAAGGTAAGGGGTAAGAAGAAAGTAATCACGAGGATACTAAAAGAAGACGGCGAAGTCATAACCGATCCAATAAAGATATTGGAAGAACAAACTCATTATTTTACTAATTTGTATAACCGGAGCACAGATACAGAAAACATGCAAACAAAAATGTGAATGACTTCATTGCAGATCGACAGCCCCCTACTCTAGATGATGAAGAAGCAGCTCTTTGTGAAGGACTGATATCTGTAGAAGAAACAAGCTGTGCTCTGAAAGAAATGAAAAACTGTTCATCTCCTGGCAGTGACGGCTTAACTGTAGAATTCATGAAATTCTTTTGCAGTAATATAAAAGCACTGTAAACGTCCTGCTTCAATGGGTCGTTTAAAAAAGGAGAATTGTCATACACACAAAAACAAGGTTGATAATTCTGTTACATAGCTAGCGCGTGAACAGTTGAGTAACTTGAGACCAAAGAGCTAACGCGAGAACAGTGAAGTAACTGGAGACCAATTACACTCTCGAACACTGATAAAATACCAGCTAAAGTCTTAGCAGGAAGCTTAGGCAAAGTAACATAAAAATTAATAAATGAAGACCAAGTTGGATGTCTTAAAGGTCGGAACATATCAACCGTTTCAAGAACAATCGACGATATCATTGAATATTTAACTCACGCAAACAAAACTGGTTATGTTTTCAGCTCTAGACTACTCAAAAGCCTTTGACTCAATATCTCTAAGCTTCATGTTAAAGACGTTCCATATCGTCTATGTCAGCGAACAGTTTATCAAATGGATTGCAATTCTCAATAGCAATACTTTCAGTTGCATACATCACGAAGATTGGATATCCCAACCATTTCCGGTAACAAGTGGAATCAGGCAAGGATATCCGTTTTTCTCTGCTAGCTTTTATACTGTCAGTTGAGTTGCTAGCAGCTAAAATTAGGAACAACGGCATACACGGAATAAGTTTACCAAAGTGCAATCAGAACAGACAACAAATCGAACAACTGAAAATAGAGCAACTTGCTGACGATACGACACTTTGCTACAAAATAAAGAAGACATTGTGCACACCTCTTCGATTGTTACAGAAGTTTCAAAATTGTCAGGTCTTCTGTTGAATCACACAAAAACCAAAGCGATGCAGATTGGTATTTATAACTACAAAGAAAACATACCTTTTGCACTTACAGACAAAATGAAAAATTCTCGGAATATTCTTTAAAAACTAAATAAGAGCCCAGCACATTAAAGAGAACTGGATTAAAAAAATTGGGGAAAAATGCACAGCCTTGTCGTAGAGATCTTTGTATACGTGGAAAAATAGTCATCGTAAAAATCCTCTTAGTAAGCCAGTATACATGTGTAATGTAGTCAACTGGACTGCCAGAAAAGTTCTCACGGGGATAAACCGAACGTATTCCTTTGGCAACTTAAGTACTCAAATAAAAGAGCATTCGAAAAGATCAAGAGAAAAGTGATGGAAAATAGCTTCGTGTATGGTGGTCTTAAAACGGCCAACATATAGCTACAACAAACGTGCTTTTATCTTCAATGGATAGGCCAATTGTACAAGTCAGAGGGTGATAATTGGAGTCTTATTCCCAAGTGGTATTACCACCAGATAGCAAACGGCAACCTAATTTACAAAATAAGCTGCAAGCCATCGGAAATGCAGAGAGCTCTTGGAAAAATGAAAAGTGAATTTTGGAGAAAAAAAGAAGAGTTTTTTGCACCTATCTGGAAAATAAAACGCTAAATACAAAGGGAAAAATCAATATAAATAACTTTAAAAAAATTGGCTAGTATGGAATAACAAGTTAACAGAATATAAGAATCATTCTCTCTTTTTTCGTCCTTGGAAAAATAATGGAATAGAGAGAACATTTAATAAACCTAAATTTCTAAAACGTAGAAGAATTTCAACAACAAAATAGACCAAAGTGTAGCCATTACTATGTTCGAACTAAACTCGCTAACTACCGCTCTCCCAAAGAAATGGGAATAATGGGTAAAATCGACAAAATGGAACGATTAACTCGGAATACACTGAACAAGTCAAAGTATACAATTTCTGTACAAACCAAAAACATTCTACAGCTTTTACGAAATAAAATGAAAGAAGAGCAGATATAAAGCCTTGTGCTATCGGTTTCTGGCCATTGAAATCGATGAGAATGTATGGACACTCCCTCACATTGTAACAAAGGAAGTTTTGTCAAGTTGTTATTTTTCTAAAGGTAAGGTTAGACGTGTTCCTGATTTTCTTATAGGTACAGAAAAACTAGAGGTCGTCCGTGATTTCTTGTATCTAGGGTTGAGGCTTAACTATACTGTTCAAAAAAGAAACGCAAAATGCCAAGCTGCCGATTTGAAACACAATTTATTGAAGCTCAGTGTGACAACACGTTTAATGTGAAAATGACAAAAACAGGTCATCAGTAGGACAGAAGTCTCCCCTGCAATGCTGTGGTAAAGAACCAGCCCCAGACCCTCAGGGAAATCGGCAGGCCGCTTCCAAAGTCAGTAACGGGTGTGACCCCCTCTGGCTGCAATGGTAGCCTGGCATCTGCGGGGCAATGAAGCAATAATGTTCCTGATTGTCTGCTGTGGGATGGCCGCCCACTCGGCCTGCAATGCCCGGAACAGTTCATTTGGAGTCGCTGGGGCGTTGGCCCTCACTCTCAGGCGTCTGTCCAAAACGTCCCAAACGTGCTCAATAGGATTCAAATCCGGGGAAAGAGAGGGCCAGGCCAGGTGTTGATGTTGTTGGCGGTAAAGAAGGCTGTGGTCAGGCGTGCTGTGTGGGGCCTGGCGTTGTCCTGCTGGAACATGGCCCTGGGAGTGGCCATTAGAGGCAGGACGTGTGGCTGAACAATGACCTGGACGTACTGCTGGGCTGTCAGGTGACCTTCCACGCGCACCAGCTGGCTCCTGCCTGTGTTGCTGATGGCCCCCCATACCATGACATTGCCGCCACCATGCGGAGGTGCCTCGTCGACGCAGTTCTGCTGGTTGCGTTCATTAACCCGGCGGTAAACCCTTCGCCTCCTGTCATGGCGCTGCAGCAGAAACTGTGACTCATCCGAGAACCAGACGTGTCGCCAATGGTTCCTCAGTGTCCAGTGTCTGTGTTGCGTAGCCCATTGCAGTCTGGTCTGTCGATGGCGCCCCGTCATTACGTTGCCACGTAGGGGCCTGTAAGCCCTCAGCCCAGCAGCATGCAGCCTGTTCCGGACAGTCTGGTCGGAGATGCGACGGACACCAGCGCATGCCTGGACAGTGGACGAGGCCGGCAGGAAGCGATTGCGGAGATGTCTTAGCCGTATAAAGCGGTCCTGGGCTGGCGTTGTGATATGAGGTCGGCCTGACCTCGGGGCATCAGCTGATGACCCTGTCCTCTGGAAGCGAGTCCAAAGTCGGCATATGGTACTGGGGGAGACATTCAAAGCATGGGCCACATCAGTTGCACTCTGACCAACTTGCAAACGACCCAGGGCGTTTTCTCTCTCTGCTGGGCTCAAACGTGGCATGCTGTTTTTTGGTACGGTGTGCCTGCCGGTTGCCAAAATGACCCGGCTTTTATACTGCACTATGACCATGGTGTGTGTGTGTTCACCACTGAGTTGGGCATGCTTTGCAGGCGAAACAACAGAAGCACAACCCAATGTTTGCACTGTCGCACCTGGCCCACAACACGCACGTGCACATAGTGACAACCGGAATCAATGTTATCCTAGCACGTCGACGTTCAAGACATACATCAGGGCCGGTTTTTGGCGTGTTCTCAACTGTATGGTCCACCCCAGGTGGCAAAATTTCATTTTGCGTTTCTTTTTTTGAACAGTAATAATAACCGAATGAATGTTGCACAACGTGAAGTGTTTGACCGAGCCTCTCGAGCAACGTTTGCTTTGATGAGGAAAGCTAAATTATTGGTGCTTCCTGCAGACGTTGAAATTCACATGATTTTTGCATGAGAAGTCATGCTGACATTTTGCATGGGGTTCACTACTGAGCATACGAAAAAGAAATTTTCCGAGTTACTGGTCCGAGTTACTGGCTCAGTTATTTCGCACATTACTGAAACGAAAATGACTGGTGTATAATTTTCTGCATCACTTTCTGTGCCTTTCTTAAACGGAGCAGTAAAAAAATCGCGTCCTGCCACTCCATGGAACAATTTCATATCTATACATTTCGTTCCAGAAATGCTGAAAATTCTTTACTGACCTCTTTTTAATCCATGATCGACTATTATTAGGGTCTCGAGCTATATTCATATCTAGCTTGCTCAGCTCCTTAACCGCTAAATCCATTAAATCAATCACTGTTTTAACATCTGACAGTCGGAACATTTTTCAAGCAGTACTACTTTTTCTAATTGGTTGGTATATACATTAGAAGAGTATACATTAGGTTCTACCTTTATCCATTTTGTCAGGATAATATCTGCATTATCTGTAGTCGAACAGTTTATGTATTCATCTTACTCTCAGTTACACATATTTGAAACCTTTTTGGCTTCAGCTTACACTCTCTTACAATGATTTCAATATTGATTGTCTGCTGTTCCATTGATCGCTTTACGTATTGTGTTCCATATCTCTGAATATCAAAGGTTTTCCTTATTTGGTAGTTTATAAAGTAATTTTTTTCTATTACTTTCAAAACTTTCCTGTTTACTTACAGACGTTTTGGCTTATCCTTAGCATAATTTGGGTCTACGGTTTCGATATTTCACTGTAACGTAAGCCAGAATATTATTCTTTTCTTATTGTCTTTGATCATTCGTCATTTGCAAGCGTTCGGTAAACACACTGTCCTCAGTCAAGCGTTTGGTAAACACACTGTCCTCAGTAACGACTATCTGTCTTTTCCTCAATGCTTGACAAATTAACATCTTCAATTCCAAAAAGGTGCATCAAAAGTTATTGTAGACCATATTTATGTTTTCAACTTTTAAACAAATTTTATTGATTTTCTTATGCTTTATTGCGGTTTTTGAATACTCAGTCAAGGCAATTTCTTAGCCGATCATTATAACCTGTGTCCACACACTTTCATCACATATTCCATTGTCCAGATGTGTCTGTGAGCATTTGAACTATGCTTGATGTAATACTCTTTCATGTGTTTTCTTCTTTTTTGGTCATATCTTTCATTTTCGTTTTCCTTGGCTCAGTTGAACCGTCATAAAACCTTTCATACCTTCCAAATTTGGAAATCTTTGGAATTCTTTCCTTCTCCGAGGGGAAACCAATATCGGACAGGAGATTAGAACGAAAGAATACTTCATAACTGATCACTGAATGCACCTGAAACCTAAGACCAGAAAATGTGTCGCCCTGGTACATGCATCCAACGAGAATCCACAACTGGACGTTGAGTTCATTTCTGGGGTTCAGTACAATGGGCGACTTGACAGTTGAAATGCGGATGGAGCTCATAGACATAGAAGGAACCACAGTTGCGAACAGTGATCGGAGACTGGTAGAGGCAGCAGTTCTGGTTCCAGTGGGCGCATGTACGTGCTGTGGTCTCTTGGCCCCACTCCTGGCAGAGACCGACCGTTCAAACCCAGCCACTGGGAGGCGTGGGTGTGACACTGAGATTCCTGCACATTAACCAATCAGAACTGCTTATTGGACGGTGATGCAGTGAGAATTCTGTACACTGACCAATCAGAACTGCTTATTGGATGGTGTGGCATTGAGAGTCCTGTACATTAACCAATCAGAACTGCTTATAGGACCGTTTGGCATTGACGATCCTGGAAATAAATGAAGATAGAAGGAGCGTGGATTAAGTGGCGGAAATCCTGAAAACGAACCTCTTAGAAATGGATGAAACCTGGTTAAGAAGTTATGAACCTTCAAATAAGCCGGTTATTGTCATGGGTCTAGTGGTGACGATTGTGCAAACTGATTAACATAGCACAGGTGTGGGTTTGGTGTTGCCGATCCTGCACAAAAACTGGTTAGAAAAGTGTGAGAGTGGATTCAGTAGTAAGCATCCTGCAAATAAAGCAGTCAGGATTGCATGGTCTGCAAATGAAGCAGTCAGGATGACGTGGTCTGTAAATGAAGCAGTCAGGATTGCATGGTCTGCAAATGAAGCAGTCAGGATGACGTGGTCTGCAAATGAAGCAGTCAGGATGACGGGATCTGCAAATGAAGCAGTCAGGATTGCATGGTCTGCAAATGAAGCAGTCAGGATGACGTGGTCTGCAAATGAAGCAGTCAGGATGACGTGGTCTGCAAATGAAGCAGTCAGGATGACGTGGTCTGCAAATGAAGCAGTCAGGATGACGTGGTCTGCAAATGAAGCAGTCAGAATGGCGTGGTCTGTAAATGAAGCAGTCAGAATGACGTGGTCTGCAAATGAAGCAGTCAGAATGGCGTGGTCTGCAAATGAAGCAGTCAGAATGGCGTGGTCTGCAAATGAAGCAGTCAGAATGGCGTGGTCTGCAAATGAAGCAGTCAGGATGACGTGGTCTGCAAATGAAGCAGTCAGGATGACGTGGTCTGTAAATGAACCAGACCAGGATCACAGGATCTTGGGCTTAGTAGGACAATCCTGTAAATGAACCAGACCAGGATCACAGGATCTTGGGCTTAGTCAGGACAATCCTGTAAATGAACCAGTAAGAGTCGCATGGGCATTGGTATGATAGTGACGATCCTGAAAACGATACAATTAAATCAGCA
>JAFLJL010015277.1:5000-12500 GCA_018398815.1 Conus ventricosus | reverse complement strand
CTATTTTAACCTCCCCAGATATTTTATGGTTACCTGGGCCTGAATTTGGCCATTGCTTTTAACGTCTTGAATATTGAGTGTGACCCCTTGTTGCCAAATTTGCTCCAGGGGCCCAACAGACCGAGTCACACTATTTTATGTTATTTTGTTTTACTTTTTAACATGCGCGCGGGTGACCTACTCGTTTTTGAGTGAATAAGTATTTTAGGAAGAAGAAGAAGAAGAAGAAGAAGAAGAAGAAGAAGAAGAAGAAAAGTGAGCGCGTGACTCTGTATATTTGGCACGAAGATTGATCACTTCAAATTAGAAGGCTGGCCAAAATGTGATCATTCTAACTCTGACTTTCATAGCTGATGAAAACTTTACTGTTTCACCATAAACAAATGAATTCATTGTACTTCGATTTAAACGTAAAATATTTTTCAGAAATTTAAGCTGTGGTTTTTGAGTCAATGCTAAATTTTGAAATCCCAAAATTCATATCCATACAACGAAACGGGTTCAACAAGTTTGTCAAATAAATCTAAAACTGCAAGAGGGAGATTACGCTTTCTGGCATTTTTAATAAACAAAACATGGCTTTTTGTCCCCTGTCAAAACACACTTTTCTGGTCTTGTTGAAGCTTCCATTCTGACTGAACTCTAAATGTAAATACCAGAAAGAGCCCACTATTTCCCGATTTTCACGTTCATAACTAAAACGTAATTTCCTTTTTTCTTTTCTCGTTTGAAAAACAACTTTTTCAGTTTTTGATGGATTTACCTCTGAATGTCATTTCTGACTATACTTAAACAAGGCATGTAATAATTGTTGTAAACCTTGTGGTGTTTCTGTTAAGAGAATAGTATCATTAGCATATAAAAGTAAAACAATGTAATAGTCTCTCGAAAGCGGCATTCCCATGTATTACTTTGATGATTATCTTAGAGAGAGAGAGAGAGAGAGAGAGAGAGAGAGAGAGAGAGAGAGAGAGAGAGAGAGAGAGAGAGAGAGAGAGAGAGAGAGAGAGAGAGAATCAGACACCTGCAGACACCACCCATACTATCCGTAACAATATGGTTTATGAAAAAAAAATGAATACAAGAAAGATCATCTCATACGTTTACAGACAGACAGATGGACAAGCAGATGTGGATATGAGTCAAAACTTCCTCAGAATGGCGTGGCGACCTTACTTTGCCTTGCCACACGTGGAAGTGTCTTTCTGTGAGGGTTACATTTCATGGAAGTGTCTTTCTGTGAGGGTTACATTTCATGGAAGTGTCTTTCTGTGAGGGTTACATTTCATGGAAGTGTCTTTCTGTGAGGGTTACATTTCATGGAGGTGTCTTTCTGTGAGGTTTACATTTCATGGAGGTGTCTTTCTGTGAGGTTTACATTTCATGGAGGTGTCTTTCTGTGAGGGTTATATTGCATGGAGGTGTCTTTCTGTGAGGGTTACATTTCATGGAAGTGTCTTTCTGTGAGGGTTACATTTCATGGAGGTGTCTTTCTGTGAGGGTTACATTTCATGGAAGTGTCTTTCTGTGAGGGTTATATTTCATGGAAGTGTCTTTCTGTGAGGGTTAAATTTCATGGAAGTGTCTTTCTGTGAGAGTTACATTTCATGGAAGTGTCTTTCTGTGAGGGTTACATTTCATGGAGGTGACTTTCTGTGAGGGTTACATTTCATGGAGGTGTCTTTCTGTGAGGGTTACATTTCATGGAGGTGTCTTTCTGTGAGGGTTACATTTCATGGAGGTGTCTTTCTGTGAGGGTTACATTTCATGGAAGTGTCTTTCTGTGAGGGTTATATTGCATTGAGGTGTCTTTCTGTGAGGGTTACATTTCATGGAGGTGTCTTTCTGTGAGGGTTACATTTCATGGAAGTGTCTTTCTGTGAGGGTTACATTTCATGGAAGTGTCTATCTGTGAGGTTTACATTTCATGGAGGTGTCTTTCTGTGAGGGTTACATTTCATGGAGGTGTCTTTCTGTGAGGGTTACATTTCATGGAAGTGTCTTTCTGTGAAGTTTACATTTCATGGAGGTGTCTTTCTGTGAGGGTTACATTTCATGGAGGTGTCTTTCTGTGAGGGTTACATTTCATGGAAGTGTCTTTCTGTGAGGGTTATATTTCCAACGGTTCCCTCCTTACCAGGGTTTACAGGGATATGCCTGTCCCTTGCGATAACAGGGTTTACAGGGATATGCCTGTCCCTTGAGATAACAGGGTTTACAGGGATATGCCCGTCCCTTGAGATAACAGGGTTTACAGGGATATGCCTGTCCTTTGTGATAACAGGGTTTACAGGGATATACCTGTCCCTTGAGATAACAGGGTTTAACAGGGATATGCCCGTCCCTTGAGATAACAGGGTTTACAGGGATATGCCTGTCCCTTGAGATGACAGGGTTTACAGGGATATGCCTGTCCCTTGAGATAACAGGGTTTACAGGGATATGCCCATCCCTTGAGATAACAGGGTTTACAGGGATATGCCTGTCCCTTGAGATGACAGGGTTTACAGGGATATGCCTGTCCCTTGAGATAACAGGGTTTACAGAGATATGCCTGTCCTTTGTGATAACAGGGTTTACAGGGATGTGCCTGTCCCTAGAGATGACAGGGTTTACAGGGATATGCCTGTCCTTTGAGATAACAGGGTTTACAGGGATATGCCTGTCCCTTGAGATAACAGGGTTTACTGGGATATAACTGTCCTTTGAGATAACAGGGTTTACAGGGATATGCCTGTCCCTTGAGATAACAGGGTTTACAGGGATATGCCTGTCCTTTGAGATAACAGGGTTTACAGGGATATGCCTGTCCTTTGAGATAACAGGGTTTACAGGGATATGCCTGTCCCTTGAGATAACAGGGTTTACTGGGATATACCTGTCCTTTGAGATAACAGGGTTTACAGGGATATGCCTGTCCCTTGAGATAACAGGGTTTACAGGGATATGCCTGTCCTTTGAGATAACAGGGTTTACAGGGATATGCCTGTCCCTAGAGATGACAGGGTTTACAGGGATATGCCTGTCCCTTGAGATGACAGGGTTTACAGGGATATGCCTGTCCCTTGAGATAACAGGGTTTACAGGGATATGCCTGTCCTTTGAGATGACAGGGTTTACAGGGATATGCCTGTCCTTTGAGATAACAGGGTTTACAGGGATATGCCTGTCCCTTGAGATAACAGGGTTTACAGGGATATGCCTGTCCTTTGCGATAACAGGGTTTACAGGGATGTGCCTGTCCCTAGAGATAACAGGGTTTACAGGGATATGCCTGTCCCTTGAGATAATCTGTTTGAGCTAGATCGTGGACGGAAAGAAGGAAAACAAGGAGACAAAAACCTAGTGAGCTAAGGTCAGCCATCTAACGACGCGCACTTGCTCCCTATTTGCCCCTGCTGTACTCCACGTGCACGTACTCACCGGCACGCAGTGTGTGGGAATCACAGCGTTGGACCCGTTCAGGTAGAAGCGATACCAGCCGACCGCAAGTCTACTGTCACAGTGCAGGACTTCCCCAACGTTCTGCTTTGCAGTTGTCGACCTCCAGGCATCGTCCAGTTTCGTGTGTGTGTCGGGGTCACATGGCTCTGCATGACACCAACGACGCATGTAAGATGAACTCTATTCGCTTTACATTAGCACTCTCTGATCTCTCTGCAACTTAACTTTAAGACCCCCGGCCCGAAGGACGTAAACTACAGTATCCATTCTTATGTACACCCTGTGGCAGGAAGGTGCCCAAAGGGATCACACGCTTGCCTAGAAAGCGAGAACATTCCACCAGCCGCCCTGCTGAAGTGATTAGAATCGCGCACTCTCGGCTGGAAGGTCGTGGGTTCGATTCTCATCAGAGTCGTTTGTTCGTGGAATTTTCTGCTCCTTCCCACGGGCTAAGTTGGAAAGACTGGGAACACACAGTGGAGTTTTATCCACTGGGAACACACAGTGGAGTTTTATTCCACTGGGAACACACAGTGGAGTTTTATCCATTGGGAACACACAGTGGAGTTTTATCCACTGGGAACACAGTGGAGTTGTATCCACTGGGAACACACAGTGGAGTTTTATCCACTGGGAACACAGAGTGGAGTTTTATCCACTGGGAACACACAGTGGAGTTTTATCCACTGGGAACACACAGTGGAGTTTTATCCACTGGGAACACAGTGGAGTTTTATCCACTGGGAACACAGTGGAGTTTTAACCACTGGGAACACACAGTGGAGTTTTATCCACTGGAAACACACAGTGGAGTTTTATCCACTGGGAACACACAGTGGAGGTTTATCCACTGGGAACACACAGTGGAGTTTTATCCACTGGGAACACAGTGGAGTTTTATCCACTGGGAACACACAGTGGAGGTTTATCCACTGAGACCACACAGTGGAGTTTTATCCACTGCGAACACACAGTGGAGTTTTATCCACTGGGAACACACAGTGGAGTTTTATCCACTGGGAACACACAGTAGAGTTTTATCCACTGGAAACACACAGTGGAGTTTTATACACTGGGAACACACAGTGGAGTTTTATCCACTGGAAACACACATTGGAGTTTTATCCACTGGGAACACACAGTGGAGTTTTATCCACTGGGAACACAGAGTGGAGTTTTATCCACTGGGAACACACAGTGGAGTGTTATCCACTGGAAACACACAGTGGAGTTTTGTCCACTGGGAACACAGTGGAGTTTTATCCACTGGGAACACACAGTGGAGTTTTATCCACTGGAAACACACAGTGGAGTTTTATCCACTGGGGACACATAGTGGAGTTTTATCCACTGGGAACACAGTGGAGTTTTATCCACTGGGAACACACAGTAGAGTTTTATCCACTGGAAACACACAGTGGAGTTTTATACACTGGGAACACACAGTGGAGTTTTATCCACTGGAAACACACATTGGAGTTTTATCCACTGGGAACACACAGTGGAGTTTTATCCACTGGGAACACAGAGTGGAGTTTTATCCACTGGGAACACACAGTGGAGTGTTATCCACTGGAAACACACAGTGGAGTTTTGTCCACTGGGAACACAGTGGAGTTTTATCCACTGGGAACACACAGTGGAGTTTTATCCACTGGAAACACACAGTGGAGTTTTATCCACTGGGGACACATAGTGGAGTTTTATCCACTGGGAACACAGTGGAGTTTTATCCACTGGGAACACAGTGGAGTTTTATCCACTGGGAACATACAGTGGAGGTTTATCCACTGAGAACATACAGTGGCGTTTTATCCACTGCGAAGACACAGTGGAGTTTTATCCACTGGGAACACACAGTGGAGTTTTATCCAATGGGAACACACAGTAGAATTTTATCCACTGGAAACACACAGTGGACTTTTATACACTGGGAACACACAGTGGAGTTTTATCCACTGGAAACACACAGTGGAGTTTTATCCACTGGGAACACACAGTGGAGTTTTATCCACTGGGAACATACAGTGGAGTGTTATCCACTGGGAACACACAGTGGCGTTTTATCCACTGGGAACACAGTGGAGGTTTATCCACTGGAAACACACAGTGGAGTTTTATACACTGGGAACACACAGTGGAGTGTTGTCCACTGGGAACACACAGTGGAGTTTTATCCACTGGGAACACAGTGGAGTTTTATCCGCTGGGAACACACAGTGGAGTGTTATCCACTGGGAACACACAGTTGAGTTTTATCCACTGGGAACACAGTGGAGTTTTATCAACTGGGAACACAGAGTGGAGTTTTATCCACTGGAAACACACAGTGGAGTTTTATCCACTTAACGGATACATTTATGGGAGTGAGGCTCAAATCTGCTGACCAACTCTGCAGGTGTCTGTCTCTCTCTGGCCTTGTTGACACCGGGATGTATTATGAAAGGAAGCGTAGAGTACAGCCATGTCATGCAGTCTCGGACTAGAGTGGAAAGATGTAGCATCATCTCCATCCTTATCCTCATCGATCAGCATAAAAAATGTTTCAAATTCTCTGGCGCTTCACGTCCTTCTGCCATGGTGATCTCAGTCTCCATTGCCTGTCCATGTCTCTGGCATTGGTTTGGGTCTGTCGGGGTCGTTGGACGTACTGGTGGCGCCCTCCAGAGGGAGAGCTCACTGATACTGGTTCCGCGACTAATTCATCATTATCGTCAGTAGGGGGCTTAGTTGATGGTGTCTCACGTAAGTTGGATCAGAACAGGCGCCACTAAACACCACTGAAGTGACTCGGAAGCAGCACAGCGTCTCCTCTGGTGGGTTGTCCCCTGACGCTTTGACACTGACTGCACCCTGTGGATTACCAGTGTTGGGTGTACATGATGACTACTGATGTCCACTCCCCACACGCATGTACGTTACAGATTGACTGAACTGAATCGTTTAATATCTTCAATGAAGCACACTGCACGTAAAGGGTAAAAATAGAAGAGGTGACAGGTTAGCACGTGGAGTGATGCCCTGCATACCTCGTTCCCCACAGAAAGTGTCACCTGGCAGCTGTACACTGTCTCTACAGCCATCATCTAACAGCTGTTCACTGTATGTACAGCCATCACCCAACAGCTGCACACTGTATCTACAGTACACTGTATCTACAGCCATCACCTAACAGCTGCACACTGTATGCACATCCATCACCCAACAGCTGCAAACTGTATCTACAGCCATCATCTAACAGCTGTACACTGTATCTACAGTACACTGTATCAACAGCCATCACCCAACAGCTGGACACTGTATCTACAGCCATCACCCAACATCTGTACACTGTATCTACAGTACACTATATCTACAGCCATCATCTAACAGCTGTACACTGTATCTACAGTACACTGTATCAACAGCCATCACCCAACAGCTGGACACTGTATCTACAGCCATCATCTAACAGCTGTACACTGTATCTACAGCCATCATCTAACAGCTGCACACTGTATCTACAACCATCACCCAACAGCTGCACACTGTATCTACAGCCATCATCTAATAGCTGTACACTGTATCTACAGTACACTGTATCTACAGCCATCATCTAACAGCTGTACACTGTATCTACAGTACACTGTATCTACAGCCATCACCCAACAGCTGCACACTGTATCTACAATACACTGTATCTACAACCATCATCTATCAGCTGCACACTGTATCTACAGTACACTGTATCTACAGCCATCATCTAACATCTGTACACTGTATCAACAGCCATCATCTAACAGCTGCACACTGTATCTACAGCCATCATCTAACAGCTGTACACTGTATCTACAGCCATCATCTAACAGCTGTACACTGTATCTACAGCCATCACCCAACAGCTGCACACTGCTCGACAGCCATCATCTAACAGCTGCACACTGTATCTACAGCCATCATCTAACAGCTGCACACTGTATCTACAGCCATCATCCAACAGCTGCACACTGTATCTACAGCCATCATCAAACAGCTGTACACTGTATCTACAGCCATCATCTAACAGCTGTACACTGT
>JAFLJL010015276.1:0-14849 GCA_018398815.1 Conus ventricosus | reverse complement strand
TTAGTGTGTTTTGTTCTGTGATGTGTTGTAGTGTGTTTTGTTCTGTGTTGTGTTTTAGTGTGTTTTGTTCTGTGTTGTGTTGTAGTGTGTTTTGTTTCTGTGTTTGTGTTGTAGTGTGTTTTGTTCTGTGTTGTGTTGTAGTGTGTTTTGATCTGCGTTGTGTTGTAGTGTTTTTGTTTGTGTTGTGTTGTAGTGTGTTTTGTTCTGTGTTGTATGTGTTGTTTTGTTCTGTGTTGTGTTGTAGTGTGTTTTGGTCTGTGTTGTGTTGTAGTGTGTTTTGTTCTTTGTTTTGTGTTTTGTGTGTTTTGTTCTGTTTGTATTATGGTGTTGTATTTTTTTCTGTGTTGTGTTGTAGTGTGTTTTGTTCTGTGTTGTGTTGTAGTTTGTTTTGTTCTGTGTTGTAGTGTGTTTTGTTCTGTGTTGTGTTGTAGTGTGTTTTGTTCTGTGTTGTGTTGTAGTGTGTTTTTGTTCTGTTGTGTTTTTTTGTGTTTGTGTGTTTTGTTCTGTGTTGTATTATGGTGTGTATTTTTTCTGTGTTGTGTTGTAGTGTGTTTTGTTCTGTGATTTTTGTAGTTGTGTTTCGTTCTGTGTTGTGTTGTAGTGTGTTTTGTTCTGTGTTGTGTTGTAGTGTGTTTTGTTCTGTGTTGTGTTGTAGTTGTTTTGTTCGTGTTGTGTTGTGGTGTGTTTCGTTCTGTGTTGTGTTGTAGTGTGTTTTGTTCTGTGTTGTGTTGTAGTGTGTTTTGGTCTGTGTTGTTTGTAGTGTGTTTTGTTCTGTGTTGTGTTGTAGTGTGTTTTGTTCTGTGTTGTGTTGTAATGTGTTTTGTTTCTGAGGTGTTGTAGTGTGTTTTGTTCTGTGTTGTGTTGTAGTGTGCCTTGTTCTGTGTTGTGTTGTAGTGTGTTTTGTTCTGAGTTGGTTGTAGTGTTTTGTTCTGTGTTGTGTTGTAGTGTGTTTTGTTCTGTGTTGTGTTGTAGTGTGTTTGTTCTGTGTTGTGTTGTGGTGTGCTTTGTTCTGTTGTGTTGTAGTGTGTTTTGTTCTGTGTTGTTGTAGTGTGTTTTGTTCTGTTGTTTGTGGTGTGTTTTTTCCGTGTTGTTTTGTAGTGTGTGCTGTTGCTCTGTGTTGTAGCATGTTTTGTTCTGTGTTGTAGTATGTTTTGTTCCGTGTTGTATTGTGATGTGTTTTGTTCTGAGTTGTGTTGTGATGTGTTTTGTTTTGGGATGCAATGTCTTGTAGTGAGTTTTGTTTTGTACTGCAATGTATTGTAGTATGTTGTGCTCTTTGCTACAATGTATTGTAGTGTGTTTTATTCTGTGCTATAATATATTATAGTGTGTTTTGTTATGTGCTACTATGTTATGCCGTGTGTTTTCTTCTGTGCTATAATACATTGTAGTGTTTTTGTTCTGTGCTATGGTACATTGTCGTGTGTTTTGTTCTGTGCTACAATGTATTGTAGTGTGTTTTGTACTGTGCTATAGTACATTGTAGTTTTTTTTTCCGGTGCTACAATGCATTGTGGTGTGTTTTGTACTGTGCTATTACTCTATTGTAGTGTGTTTTGCTTTTTGCTACAGTGTATTGTAGTGTGTTTTGTACTGTGCTATAATTCATTGTAGTGCTTTTTTCGGTGCTATAATACGTTGTAGTGTGTTATATTCTGTGCTATAATACATTGTAGTGTGTTTTGTTCTGTGCTACAATGTATTGTAGTGTGTTTTGTTCTGTGCTGTAATACATTGTAGTGTTTTTTCCGGTGGCTACAATGTATTGCAGTGTGTTTTGCACTGTGCTATAATGCATTGTAGTGTGTTTTGTTCTGTGCTACAATGTATTGTAGTGTGTTTTGTTCTGTGCTACAATGTATTGTAGTGTGTTTTGTTTCTGTGCTACAATGTATTGTAGTGTGTTTTGTTCTGTGCTATAATGCAGGCATTGTAGTGTGTTTTGTTCTGTGCTATATTACATTGTAGTGTGTTTTGTTCTGTGCTATATTACATTGTAGTGTGTTTTGTTCTGTGCTGCAATGTATTGTAGTGTGTTTTGTTCTGTACTACAATGTATTGTAGTGTGTTTTGTTCTGTGCTACAATGTATTGTAGTGTGTTTGTTCTGTGCTACAATGTATTGTAGTGTGTTTTGTTCTGTGCTGTAATACATTGTAGTGTTTTTTTCCGGTGCTACAATGTATTGTAGTGTGTTTTGTTCTGTGCTGCAATGTATTAGAGTGTGTTTTGTTCTGTGCTACAATGTATTGTAGTGTGTTTTGTTCTGTGCTATAATGCAGTCATGGTAGTGTGTTTTGTACTGTGCTACAATGTATTGTAGTGTGTTTTGTTCTGTGCTACAATGCATTGTAGTGTGTTTTGTTCTGTACTACAATGCATTGTGGTGTGTTCTGTTCTGTGCTATAATGCAGTCATTGTAGTGTGTTTTGTACTGTGCTATAATACATTGTAGTGCGTTTTGTATGTGCTGTAATACATTGTAGTGTGTTTTGTACTGTGCTATGATACATTGTAGTGTGTTTTGTACTGTGCTATAATACATTGTAGTGTGTTTTGTACTATGCTACAATGTATTGTAGTGTGTTTTGTTCTGTGCTACAATGTATTGTAGTGTGTTTTGTACTGTGCTATAGTGCATTGTAGTGTGTTTTGTACTGTGCTGTAATTACATTGTAGTGTGTTTTGTTCTGTGCTACAATGTATTGTAGTGTGTTTTGTTCTGTGCTACAATGTATTGTAGTGTGTTTTGTTCTGTGCTATATTACATTGTAGTGTGTTTTGTACTGTGCTATATTGCATTGTAGTGTGTTTTGTACTGTGCTATGATACATTGTAGTGTGTTTTGTACTGTGCTATAATGCGTTGTAGTGTGTTTTTGTACTGTGCTATAATACATTGTAGTGTGTGTTTTTTCTGTGCTATAATACATTGTAGTGTGTTTTGTTCTGTGCTACAATGTATTGTATTGTGTCTTGTACTGTGCTATAATACATTGTAGTGTGCTATGTTCTGTGCTACAATGTGTTGTCTGTGTTGCATGGTACTGCAATGTTGTTGTTGATGCAACGTTTTTTGTTGTTGTTGTTGTTGTTGTTGTTGTTGTTGTTGTTGTTGTTGTTGTTGTTGTTGTTGTTGTTGAGTTGTTTTTGTTGTAGTTGATGGTTTTGATGGCGTTGTTGTTGTTGTTGTTTTTTGTTGTTGTTGTTCTTGATCTTGTTGTTGCTGTTGAGGCTTTTGTGTTTTTGATGTTTTTGATGATGTTGTTGTCATTGTTGGTGGTTTTGATGTTTTTGATGTTGATGTTGTTGTTGTTGATGTCGTTAGTGTTGTTGTTGTTGTTGTTGCTGTTGATGATGATGATGATGTATTCGATGTTGTTGTTGATGTTTTTGATGTTGTTGATGATGTTGTTGTAGTCGTTGTTAATGATATTGTAGTTGTTGTTGTTGACGTTGTTGTCGTTGTTGTTGTCGCTGTCGTCGTTACCGTCGTTGTTGAACTGTTGTCCACGCTCTCCTCCAGCCGTGCCTCTCTTCGGAGTGCTGACCAAGGAGGACGAAAAGGAAACGCTGGACGACGGGCAGACGGTGCAGGAGATTGAGAAGGACTTCAAGAGGACCCTGGGTCTGGACGACAACAACTACCGCTTCTGCAGCCTCTTCTGCAACAAGCTGTTTCCCCAGGGCACCCGAGCAGTCACCTGGGAGACACGCGAGCTCAAGTACAACATCGCTGCTACGCTGTTGAGCTTCATGACCGGGTGTGTAGTTAGGGCTGGGCTTCATGACCTGGGTGTGTAGTTAGGGCTGGGCTTCATGACCTGGGTGTGTAGTTAGGGCTGGGCTTCATGACCTGGGTGTGTAGTTAGGGCTGGGCTTCATGACCCGGGTGTGTAGTTAGGGCTGGGCTTCATTGAGCCGGGTGTGTAGTTAGGGCTGGGCTTCATGAGCCGGGTGTGTAGTTAAGGCTGGGCTTCATGACCCGGGTGTGTAGTTAGGGCTGGGCTTCATGACCTGGGTGTGTAGTTAGGACTGGGCTTCATGACCTGGCTGTGTTGTTAGGGCTGGGCTTCATGACCTGGGTGTGTAGTTAGGGCTGGGCGTCATGACCCGGGTGTGTAGTTAGGGCTGGGCTTCATGAGCCGGGTGTGTAGTTAGGGCTGGGCTTCATGACCCGGGTGTGTAGTTAGGGCTGGGCTTCATGAGCCGGGTGTGTAGTTAGGGCTGGGCTTCATGACCCGGGTGTGTAGTTAGGGCTGGGCTTCATGACCCGGTGTGTGTAGTTAGGGCTGGGCTTCATGACCCGGGTGTGTAGTTAGGGCTGGGCTTCATGAACCGGGTGTGTAGTTAGGGCTGGGCTTCATGACCTGGGTGTGTAGTTAGGGCTGGGCTTCATGACCCGGGTGTGTAGCTAGGGCCGGGCTTCATGAGCCGGGTGTGTAGTTAGGGCTGGGCTTCATGACCCGGGTGTGTAGTTGGCTGGCTGTGGGGCGGATGGAGAGGGTCGGTGGCAGCAGGGGAAGGCAGGGCGTAGAACAGGGTAGGGAGGCTGGGGGAGGGGGAGGGGGCAGTTGTGAAGAGGACTGAAGAAGGGGGGAGGGGAGAGTACATACTGATATGCTGCAGCCGTCTTGCTAGAAGGGAAAACGTTTTTCTTGTTTATTTTTTTTTTCCTCGTAGCGAAATGGTGTAGTTAGCTACTTGGTGTGTTAGTTGGTGGTTTAGCGGACGTTCTGTGTGTTGTGTGTGTGTGTGTGTGTGTGTGTGTGTGTGTGTGTGTGGTGTGTGTGTGTGTGTGTGTGTGTGTGTGTGTGTGTGTGTGTGTGTGTGTGTGTGTGTGTGTGTGTGTGTGTGTGTGTGCGTGCGTGTAATGTGTATGTGTGTGTGTGTGTGTGTGTGTGAGAGAGAGAGAGGAGAGAGAGAGAGAGAGAGAGAGGAGACAGAGAGAGAGAGAGAGAGAGAGAGAGAGACAGAGAGAGAGAGAGGAGAGAGAGAGAGAGAGAGAGAGAGAGAGGGAGAGAGAGAGAGAGAGAGAGATACGGATACGGATATTTCTTTCAAGAACAGGCCATTGCCCCTCATGAAGGGGTGCAGCTAAACAATCATTCCACAGTATAATATTTCTAATAGTTCAAAATTGATACATGAAGATAACAAAACAGATCGTAACTTAAACACTTTAAAAAAAGAAAATGAATAGGTTTCTAATTGTTCGTTCATTATTTGGCGCGAAAAGAAATTTTAGTCGAAAAAGACTCAGATATCTATAGTACTTTGAAGGTATATATTGCTCTCGTAAATCATTAAGTACAGGACAACGCAAGACAAAATGCAGCTCGTCTTCTTTCATTTGTTTACATAATGGACACATTAAATCGACAGGAGTGTGTTGGTTGTGTCGATATTGATGTAAAGCCATATCTGAAATGCCAAGTCTAAAAATCCTGTTGTTACAATTGTAATATGCCTATCGAAGGTCAACATTAAATGCGTTGTATCAACAGCTATTGTACAAAACGTTTTATATATACTGAACCTCTCACTGTTCTTAACATGAAATCCCATTCTTGCCAGTTGCAGAGTGCCAGTCTTCTTTAAAGTCTGCGATAAACGGATTTACTCCATCAACGCCTTGCTTTAACTACACATACCCAACACCAAACATATACAACTTACAACGAATATCTGATGCCCAGTTTGTCTTGTCACAAGAATCTAAGTCGAACAGTGTTCTATATGCTTTTCGTGGTAATATTGACTCCTCCATCCTTGTCAATTTTATCCAATATTGTATACACCTTACAGGAGAATTTATGTAAGTTGGATATTTGTTTGTCTCTACATAGATTAAATCATTTGGTGTTTGCCTTTGGACTCCTAAAAACTTTTTAGGAGCAAAAAGATTTATCTTTTGACAGTGGCGAGCTGCACTACTAAGTCCTCACAGTTCAGCACCATATTGAGCGATTGGTTGTATTGGTTCATCAAAGAGTTTTAGATATTCGACAAGAGAATTATAATTTAACTTAAATGATTTGTGTAAGATACATAACAACGCATTTTTGGCCCTGCTGGCAGGATTTTGACATGACACCTTAAAACAACCTTGTTGTAAAACGCCTAAATACTAAAGATTAACGACAGGCATAGGGATTTCATCGTAAGTCCCAGAGTTCTTAGCTGCTAAGTATCCATCTTTCATGAAAACAACTATAAGAATTTTCTCATATTAGGCATATTTGATGGGGTGCTGATGTTGCACTATGTAGATGCTTATTTGTGTCTGCAACCAATTGCCGTTTCAAGACAGGAGGGCAACATCATCTGCCAAAAGCATTCAAAATGATTCAAAACAACCCACCAAGTAAATGTGTCCACGAGTTTGTCCACGAGGCCTAGTCGGTGACCATCTAGGTTGGCGGAATTATTCATTTATTTATGTCGTTGTTCTGTCGTGTATCCGTCCTTTAAATGTGGCTTGTGGTGCGGTTGACATTAATGCTAGTTAGCTCATGGTTAGGTGTGCTTTTATATCTCTCATCTCTATAATTCCACTTGCTGTGACCACCATTTCTTCATGCTAGGTTCACGAGTGGCTGGTACCTTTCTCTCGAACTGCTGGTCTATCGGCCTCTAGCCTGGTCTTTTTAACTGTCGCAGTGCTTCATTCTCTTTTTGACTTGTGGTATGCTCACTCTGTGACGTAGCGTGGCATGTTAGGCGACTTTCGCTTTTAACGGAGAGCATTGAACAGGTTTCTCTTCAACTCGAGCGGAAGATGAGGTCTCTGGGTTGCGCTGATCGGTCCTGGTTATTCACATTAGTCCCGAAGGTACAGTTCGGTACCTTCATGTCCTACAAGTACGGCATGTTGGGACGAGAAACATCACTTCATCTTTTTTCCGAATCTGCGCTTGCTGTCTCTCGTTATGACAGTGGGCAGAGAGAGTCGTGTGACCCGCTATTCTGGGTCACCACGGGTAGTGGTCATAGCATCAGTCATTCGTGGTTCGTTTTGTTGTTGGTTTTTTTGTTGTTGTTAGCGGCTTTTTTCTTTTGTTGCGCAATTTTCCTTTTGTTTTCAAAATTGTAATAGTAATATTGTTGAGACTTTTTCTCTGGTTATTTCAATATTTAACCTGGCCATTCTAATTTTTATCCAAAAAATTCTTTCTCTGTTTATGCATCTGGTGATGCAGTAAGTCGGTGGGGATGGGAGAGAACCTGGTGTTACGGGTTGGTACTTGTTGGGTCTCGCTCGTCCGCCCTTCGTCACATTCGCCGGTCTCCTTTTTCTACGGCCTCGTCTGTTTGTGTGTGCATTGGGACGATTTTATGTGCGCGAGCTGCGTACGCATGATTAGTCGTTTAGGATGTGTGTTGGAGATTTGGTCGTATTTTTGAATTATTGATACTAAAATGTGGGGATAATTGTGCCAGTGATTTATTATTATTTGCAATGTCAGGTCGGCAGAGGACAGCCAATTAGTTCCATTACTAAGAATGGAAAAAATGTTATAACATGAGTGAGAGAGGATGTAGATAATTCATATTTGTTTATTGCCTGTTAATTTATGCAGTCTCTTACCTGCTTCGTGTGAGAAGACTTTAAGAACAATCCTGATTTGGTTGGTTAAGTTTGCTGTTATGTCTGGTCTGTGTTGAGCTTGGTGTCGTTGGTGCATTTAGTTTGAACATCCCTCATCGCCCATCATGCGAGTGGCTGTCTAGGATTTTAACAGCTTGGGTTCAGACTGTACTGGACGGCGGGGTTCCAGTACCCTTCCCTCCTCTCTTTCTTAATAGCTGTTACTTTTTCCTACTTCACCGGTCGGCTCCACCCGGAGATTTGGTACTGGTTGGTGGCCACGCAAGGTTGGGGGCCATGCATGGTTGGTGACCATGCACTGGTTGGGACCGCGCACTGGTGGTGCGCCACGCTGGTCTGGTGACACGCTCGGGTTGGGCTCGACACTGGTTGGTACCGAGCACTGGTTGGTGTCACGCACTGGTGGGGACACGCACTGGTTGAGGCCACGTACTGGTGGGAAAAGCCAGTGATGTGGACTTGACGGCCCCCGGTCCTGATCCCCATCTTGGACTTACAGCCTTCATCGCACGTTTCCCCCACCCCCCCACCCCCCCCCCCCCCCCCCCCCCCCCCCCCCCCCCCCCCCCCCCCCCCCACCTCCCCCCACCCCCACCCACACCCCCACCTGGGACGCACTCTTACCGGTCGGTTTGTGTGTCCTTCAAGGGTGTGGCCTGTACGACTCTCTTCATGAACCGACCCGGTTTGGAGCCCTAGTGCGACAGGGTGCTACCAGTATAGATTCGGGGTAATACGAGGTCATGTGGGGGCACTAAAGACTCATGGAAAGGGTGGGGATGGATATGTTATATTTATACAATGTTTTTTTTGGTGTATATGTCGATATTAGTGGTAAAGCTTGAATTGTGGATTGTGCATGTTGTGTGTGTTGGGAATGCTGATTGTGAGTGTGCATGGTGCGTGGGTTGATATTGTTTTTGCGAAGTGTGTGTGTCGATGTGAATAAATGGGGTGTCTGTATCGTCTAATCTTATCTTGGGGGGGCTCTTGCGAAGGGGTGAGGGTCAGTCTCTCCCTTCACTACCATTAGACCGATACCTGTTCAGGCAGGGGACCTTCAGGGGTCGGTCGTGACAATTGTGGGGGGCTCGTCAGGGATGTGAGGGGCTCCTGACTGTCTCTCTTCGTTTCGCGGAGTACTATGTCCACGTTCTGTCTCAGTTTTGTATACGTTTAGTTAGTTTGTCAGTGTTTGTTTGTGGGTGGTGGCTGGTGGACTATAGGCGTGTTAGGTGTCTTTTGTGGCCTGGAGGAACATCTGGGGTGCTGGGGATCAGGTGAGTCTAGCGGGGAATTCGACCGCGTCCAGACCCTCCTTCGCCGGGTGCCTCACGGCAGATACGCCGTAAGACCTTTCTTTTTCTGTTTGCCACTCAGTCTGTATTCCTGTTTTGTAGTTAGCCAGTTTTTTTTTGTTTGTATTTTTACGCGTGTGGTTTATTGAGTCAGGTGGGTGTTTCGGACGTTGGTGTCACTTTTTCCTCTCTCCGGAGTTCCGTCTGCAAGTATGTTTTTTTTCCGGTGTGCCTCCTGCACTGTTGCTCGTGCTGTGGAGCGCGGGGTTGCCAGTGTGGAGCAGCCGGACATGTTTTTTTTTTTTTTTCGGTGAGACCCACCGCACTGTTGCCTCGTGCTGTGGATGCGCGGTGTTGCCAGCGTGGAGCAGCCGGGAAAAACACATCCGCACACACACTCACAAATCCCTAAAATATTTGTTTCTTTCTAGTGGGGAATTGTCTTTCCCTGGATTTGTGTACCGTAGGATATTGGGGTCATGGCTATCACTCGCGGGCTGGGGATTTCAGTGGGCGACGACGTATGCGTATAGAATAGTAGGGTCTTCTGGAGGTAGTCCATTATATTAGTTCCTGTTCTGCGGACTATATGTGAATCTTATACTATTCCAGAGCGGTTGCCGAAGTACAGAGATGTTTATTTACTCTACATATTCGCTTAAAGGGGATATTATGTGAGAACACTGTCTGGCATCTTACGTCGGTAGCGTCAAAGCATTATAGCGAAGCTACCTGTCTGGGCTTAATGTTGTGTCACAGAAATCAAATCCCTCTTTGCTTAATGCGGCCCATCGTAGGTGTTATGTCCCGGGTGACTTCTCCACCTATTTGGAATAAGAATTCGTCGTGAGACCCAACTGGAAGGGGTCATAAAGCGGTCATCCTCCAGCTGTCGGGTATGCCAACCCTGTGCAGGGATTCCACTCGCCCTGGATACTTTGCCCTCCCGTCCTTTGATTTTGCGGAGGCCACCAGCGTCTGTGAAAGGAGGCTGCTAGGCAGGAAGCCCTTCGGACGGGTCAGAAAGGCATGCTAGGCCAGGAAGAACCTTCGTAGGGAATAAGAGCATCGCTCCAGGTCGGGAAGTAGCTAGATAGGATGGAGGCTCGCTGCGCTGAGATGTAGACTGACAGACAGGACATTTCTGCGATAGGGATGAGGTATTCTAGCGAAGAGAAGAGGCTGCTAGAGACAGGGTGGTCAGGTATATCTGGAAGAGGCCTGCTCTCGTCGGGGGGGGAAAGATTCCCACCCCCAATTCCCCCCCAACCATCTCCCTCTCACTTCTAAATCCTTTCCCCCCCACGAACTCTCCCCCCCCCCCCCCCCCCCCCCCCCAACCCCCCCCCCCCCCCCACCCCCCTCCTCCGCTTACCTCATGACCCCCCCCCCCCCCCGGAGATGGAACAAACTCTTTCACGCGTCTCCCGCACCTGTAATTAGGGGGGTGTATCGACAGGCAAGTGTTAGGCTTAGAGGACCAAAGTTTTAAAGCTTCCAGAGTTTCAGACCTAGGAGACATTGTTATGTTCCTTAGAGCATTTTGAAAAGGTTTGCTAGGTCATGACCTATTGTCTGAGGAACAAAGGCACTGACAAACTTTTTTATGGTTTATCTGGTAATGCAAGGGAGTTGTGTGGTCACTCTAAAGTGAAGGCAGTTCTTTGCAGACATGCAGTTGGCTATGCGTAAGCGTTTCCTCTTACTCCAGAGAAGTACAGGAGGAATATCAGGCATGAAAAGTTAACGATGAGACCTTCGTGCAGTTTGGGTTAGTGCGCACAGAACGCTAGGGTTATGGCGTCAGTTGGCTATGCTCTAGAGCTTGAGGATCTGATTCTCATCGAACAGCTGACCAATCACTGTGTTCCCAGTGGTGAGATCCGTATAGGCGAGACAGCACTCAGGATTTCGCAGGCCTGGTTCATAACACGCATGAGGTGTTTGCTGAAGCCCGTTTGAGCGTATGGGCTCGACCCCAGATACGGGACAGGAAGACCCCACAGGTATTTTGTGGCAATAGGGGCCGAAGACTGCTAGCGAGTCGAACAAGGCAGGCAGTTCATCGGGGGTTTCAGCACCCGGTTGTGTTTTCTTTGTGGTCGTCCCCAGTCACATTAGGCGAGATTGCCCTTAAAGCCGCGGTAGTCATGGGGCTTAGTCCTTCCCGCGTCCTCGTGCCTCGGCTAACGTGGGGTCATTCCCAGCTTCTAGTGGTACAGAAGTGCCCAGTGTTTCCTCTTCTGTTGTTTGGTTCCTCCTTGCGTCGAACCATCAGGTATTCGGGGCCAGCATCAACGTTCTTCGGTTTATTTTTTTTGGGATATAGGATTTGGGTTTCCCTATGGCCCGGCGGGGCGACCTGTTTTGATGTGTCCGGGTGGAGGTTGGTTTTACCCCACGTCCTTTCTGTATCATTTCTATCTCCACCCTAATCTGTGCGAAGTATGGGCCATCGCGGTTGATGCGACCTCTGTATTCCATTCTCTTAGGGAATATCTTTCTCCTTTGCGGACCGGTCGCCAGTCATCCGTGTCTCTATCCCAGGATCTGCGTACAGGCGTGTGTGGGAGGTACCCACACGCGCCAAAGCTTGAAGCAGGAGCTGTGGAATTGCGTCCGTTTACAAGCGATTTCTGACGAGGGTTCTGGCCAGGGTCGACCCGCTTCATGTACGCCTTCAGGCCAGGGACTTGGTTCCAACGCCTGCGACAACGGGTGGATCGTCCGCTCAGTCTTGACAGACATGCCAATGGTGAGCTTCAAGCTACACAGGGGGATCCTCTGTAGGGTTTTCTCCAGCAGATCGTGTGGGCCAAGCAGCTGTAGTCCCAAAGCTTGAGAGAATCTGTTCTACGGCAGGCCAATTGATTCACCTCAGGGCACGGTCTTTGGGCTCAAAGCGGACTCTCGAGCGAGGAAGACAAAGACTTCTTTTGGCCTGGGATGAACTCACCAGGTTAGGCTGTAGTTATGCCGCAGTTGCGATACCTGCCAACGGACAAATCCTAAGGGCGCTTGAGGCGTGTCCCTGGGATTCAGAGCCACTGGTTGGGAGCCATTCAGCAAGGTTGGGGTCGGCCTGGTGGGACCCATTAATCCACCATCCAATCGCGGTCACCGCTACATTTCGGTTGCCGGGTATCTACTGCCCGAAACCCCCCCCGATGCCCAGAGGCTGGCCGCTTAGGACTATCGATACCCCTTCATTGCTCGAAGCTCTTCACGGCAGATTTGGACGCGCATCTGGCGTACCCAAGAAGTTGTACGGCACGGAAGTTTGTACTGCGAGGAGCGTTCATCATCCTCTCCAGTGCCGGGACCGGGATCCGGCAGTCATCGTCGGACTCATGAGTTAGGCAGTGGAACTGCAGAAGTCGTTTTTCGCCATATCCGGGTTTCTAGCTAATCGGTGCTGACTATCTTAGCCGAGTCTCCGTAGTCTGCAATTTGAAAATCAGAGGACATTCCCTCAAACCAGGGGTTTATCCCCTTTTGGTCTCTGTATCAGGTTGTAGTGATCTGTTTTACTTCAGTGATGTTAACGGTAGTGAATAATCAAAGGTTCGGATTGTACTTCTATTGTTGGAAGGTTTGAGTAGTTGTTTGGATTAAATGTTTAGTCCCCCCCCCCAAGTATTTCCTGGTTTTATAACTCTATCGGAATGTTTGTATTGGATTTTTAGTACTCTGTCGGTTCACAGTGGGTTGGGTTCGGTCCCATTGTTTGAATTTGCACATGGGTCAAGGTCAAAGGAGCCACTGTATCTCAGAGAAACAGATGCTTTTAGAAGGGGGGTTTGTCACGTGTTTGTCACGAGGCATACGACGGCTGATCCATCTTGGGTGGCGGAATTATTCATTTATTTATTGTCGTTGGTGTTGTCGTGTATCCGTCCCCTTAATGTGGCTTCTGTGGTTGTCGGTTGCAACTTAATGTAGTTCTGCTCATGTTAGGTTTGCTTTCTCTCCTCTCTCTCTCTTATTCCACTGCCAGTGCAATTTCATCTGGAGGTTCACGGGTGGCTGGTTTCTTTCTCTCGAACTTGTGTTCTATTCGGCCTATCGCTGTCTTTTTACCTGTCGCACGTGCTTCATTTCTTTTAGCTTGAGGTATGCTCTCTCTGTGACGTAGGCGTGGCAATGTTGGCCGCATTCGCTTAGGCAGGTTTTCTCTTCAACTCGAGCGGGAAGATGTCTCTGGAGCGCCTGCTCCGGTCCTGGTTCTTCACAATTTCGTCGAAGGTCTGTCGTTACCTTCATTTCTACTGTCGGCCTGTAGGTGAGTAGACATAACTAAATTTTTCCGCATCTGCGCTGCTGTCTTCGTCTGGCATGAGGGCCCCCAGGGCTAAGAGAGTCGTTGGACCGACCCTCTTATGTGGGTCACCCAAGGGTTGCTGGTAAGCCATAAGTTTCGTGGTTCGTTTGTTGTTGGTTTGGTTTGTTGTTGTTAGCCGCCTTAGTCTTCTCTGTTGCGCATTTTTCTTTTGTTTTCATATTGTAAAAGAAATATTGTTTTGACCCTTTTTCGGGTTAATTCAATTCTTTACCTGGCCATTTCTAATTATATCCAATATTCTTTCTTGTTTATGCATCTGGTGATCGGTGTCGGTGGGGATAGGGAGAAACCTGGTGATTCAGGGTTGGTACTTGCTTGGTCTCGCTCGTCGCCCCTGTCAAACATTCGCAGGACTCTTATTATTCGGCCACCGTCTGTTTGTGTGTGCATGGAGAACGAGTTTTATGTTCGCGAGCATGCGTAAGCATGATTAGTCGTTTAGATGTGTGGTTGGAGATTTGTCTTATTTTTGAAATATTGATATAAATGTGGGGATAATTGTGCCATTGAATTATTATTATTTGCAAATGTGGTGGCAGATGTAAAGCAATTAGTTCAGTTCCTAAGAAAGGAAAATGTTAAACATGAGTGAGAGAAGGATGAAGATAATTCATATTTGTTTTATAGCCTGTTAATTAATGCAGTCTCTTACCTGCTTCGTGTGAGAAGACTTTAACGAACATTCCTGATTTGGTTGGTTTGCTGTTATGCTCAGGTCTGTGTTGAGCTGGTGTCGTTGGTGTATTTAGTAGACCTCCCCTCGCCCATCATGCGAGTGGCTGTTAGGATTTAACAGCATGGGTCAGACTGTACTGACGGCGGGGTTCCAGTACCCTTCCCTCCTCTCTTCTTTCCTAGCTGTTACCTTTTCCCTCTTCCCGGGGCTCCACCCGAGCTTGGACTGGTTGGTGCCACGCACTGGTTGGGGCCACGCACTGGTTGGTGCCACGCACTGGTTGGGACCGCGCACTGGTTGGTGCCGCGCGCTGGTTGGTGCCACGCACTGGTTGGGGCCACGCACTGGTTGGTACCGCGCACTGGTTGGTGTCACGCACTGGTTGGGACCACGCACTGGTTGAGGCCACGTACTGGTGGAAAAGCCCGTGGACTTGACCGGCCGGTCCTGATCCCCGTCAAGGACTTCCAGCAACAACGCCACGTCCACCCCCCCCCCCCCCCCCCCCCGGGACGCACTCTCCACCGTCGGTTTGTGTGTGTCAAGGGTGTCGGCCTTGAACGACTCTCTTCAAGAACCGACCCGGTTTGGAGCACCTAGTGCGACAGGGTGCTCCCAGTAGACTTCGGGGAGGCAAGGGTGTGGGGGCACTACATGACATGGAAAGGGATGGGTGCTGGAAATGTTTATTTATACATGTTTATTTATGTGTATATGTCGTATAGTGAAATGCTTGATTGTGATTGTGCATGTTGTGTGTGTTGGAATGCTTGATTGTGATTGTGCATGGTGCGTGTGTTGAAATATTTATTTGCGATTGTGTGTGTCGATGTGAATAAATGGGGTGTTGTATCGTAATCTTTCTTGTGTGGGCTCTTGCGAGGCGTGTGAGGTCAGTCACTCCCTTCACTCCCATCTAGACC
>JAFLJL010015273.1:13636-14892 GCA_018398815.1 Conus ventricosus | reverse complement strand
CCTTCCCTTTTCCCTTCAGCTACCTTCCCTTTTCCCCTCAGCTACCTTCCCTTTTCCCTTCAGCTACCTTCCCTTTTCCCCTCAGCTACCTTCCCTTTTCCTTTCAGCTACCTTCCCTTTTCACTTCCCCTACCTTCCCTTTTCCCTTCAGCTACCTCCCTTTTCCCTTCAGCTACCTTCCCTTTTCCATCAGCATCTTCAAAATTCCTTTCAACAACATTCCTCTTTCATCAACAGTTTCCTCTTACCTTCAACTGCTTTCCGTCTCCTTCTACCTGACTTCTAGTTCTCTTCAACTACGTTTTCCCTGTCCTTCAAATTCCTCTCTTTCCCCTTTCCTTCATTTACCCTCCTTTCAGCTGTCTTTCCTTTCCTTTCAGCGACCTACCCTTTCACTTTAACTGCATCCTCTTCCCTTCAACTAACCATTCTCTCTCCTTCAGCTACCTCACCTTTACGCTTCAAGGACCTTCCTCTTCCCCTCAACTAACCATTCTCTCTCCTTCAGCTACCTCACCTGTACGCTTCAAAGACCTTCCCCTTCCCCTCAACTAACCGTTTTCTCTCCTTCAGCTACCTCACCTGTACGCTTCAAAGACCTTCCTCTTCCCTTCAACTAATCGTTCTCTCTCCTTCAGCTACCTCACCTGTACGCTTCAAAGACCTTCCTCTTCCCCTCAACTAACCATTCTCTCTCCTTCAGCTACCTCACCTTTACGCTTCAAAGACCTTCCTCTTCCCTTCAACTAATCGTTTCTCCTCCTTCAGCTACCTCACCTGTACGCTTCAACGGCCTTTCTCTTCCCTTCAACTAACCATTCTCTCTCCTTCAGCTACCTTACCTTTACGCTTCAAAGACCTTCCTCTTCCCTTCAATTTCACCTCCATTCCCCCAACCGCTTTCCCATTCCTTTCAGCTGCGTTCCTTATCCCCTCCCTCCAACTACCTTTCCCTAACCTACACCAGCCCTCCCTCCTCCAACCCCAACCCCCTTCCCTTTAACTACGTGGCACGACTAAGTGCGGTCAAACAAAGGAAGTGAAGGATGGGAGAACAGCGGTCGCTAGACTGGAACCAAGACCCCCAATCACACCCACCCCCACCCATCCCTCCAATCCCTCCCCACTCCTCTCCCATCGCTCTTTCCGGAAGCGATAATTATTGTAGCAGCCTTCACGGTGCGCCCCATGCCGGAAAGTGACGGCTGTCCTTTCTGTCGTTGTCACTCCCCCGGCACTGAGCAATACAATGCACA
>JAFLJL010015273.1:1136-6136 GCA_018398815.1 Conus ventricosus | reverse complement strand
TGCATGAGTGTTTCTGTGTGTGTGTGTGTGTGTGTGTGTGTGTGTGTGTGTGTGCATGAGTGTTTCTGGTGTGTGTTGTGTGTGTGTGTGTGTGTGTGTGTGTGTGTGTGTGTGTGTGTGTGTGTGCGTGTGCGCGTGTATGAGTGTGCATGCGTGTGCATGCGCGTGTATGAGTGTGCATGCGTGTGCATGCGTGTGTGTGTGTGTGTGTGTATGTGTGCTCGCGCGCGCGCCTGTGTGGGAAGGGGGGGGGGGGGTAGCGGGGGTACAAGAGAGAGAGAGAGGACTGTGTTAGGGACAAGAGGGGAAGGTTGGGATGGGTGGTAAGATAGGTAGATATTTACTTATCTAGCTTTTAGTGTATGTTGATCGGGGGAATTAAAGTATATCAACTGAAACAAGTTTAGTAGAATTGGAGCATAATGCAGGGGGATGGGTGGGGGAGGAGAAAGTTTGCGGGGGGATGGGGGGGGGGGGGGCATCAGTGTGGAAAGGAGGACGGAATAGAGGAAGGGAGGGGGAGGGTGGGGGTGGGGGGATAACCATATATATCATATAATCGTAACTCTGTTATATCAATGTCGTACAACACAACAATTTTAAAGTACATCAGAGATAGATACCAAGTGGACCGGAATTAAAATTTTCAGAGAACACGCAAAGAAATGAGTGATTATTTAAAAAATTTTCAGTGGATACTGGTGCACTGGCTGACAACTGATCTGTAACTTTATCTTAGGAACAAAGTGCCTAACTCCTGGGCAGTGAAGAAGTAGGTGGTTTACAGTTATGTTGCTTGCTGAATATGATGTACTTTTTCTAAAAATGTTTAATAACGTTTTGGTATAGTGGTGTGTGTGTTTGTGTGTGTGTGTGTGTGTGTGTGTGTGTGTGTGTGTGTATGTGTGTGTGTGTGTGTGTGTGTGTTGTGTGTGTGTGTGTGTGTGTGTGTGTGTGTTGGTGGTGTATGTGCTGTGTGTGTGTGTGTGTGTATGTGCGCGGCTGATGTCGTCGGAGCGCGCGCGGTCGCGTGTGTGGGTGTGTGTGTGTGTGGTGTGTGTGTGTGTGTATGTGTGCATGTGTGTGTGTGTGTGTGAGGGGTGGGTGGGGGGGTGGGTGTGTGAGTGCGTTCGTGTGTTCATACATGCGTGCGTGCGTGCGTTCGTGTGCGTTCTCTCTCTCTCTCTCTCTCTCTCTCTCTCTCTCTCTCTCTCTCTCTCTCTCTCTCTGTCTGTTGTGTGTGTGTGTGTGTGTGTGTGTGTGTGTGTGTGTGTGTTGTGTGTGTGCGTGCGTGCGTGCGTGCGTGCGTGCGTGTGTGTGTGTGTGTGTGTTGTGTGTGTGTGTGTGTGTGTGTGTGTGTGTGTGCATTGTGGTCTTGCTCTCCTCTCTCTCTCTCTCTCTCTGTCTCTCTGTCTCTCTCTCTCTCTCTCTCTCTCTCTCTCTCTCTCTATGTATCATTAAAACTGAACTTACATCCTATGTCCATGAAATTAAGACAGACTGCCCTAATACTCTTTTATTTTTGATTGATAAGAACGTGTTTGGCTTTGTGGAAGATGTCTTGTATGTATGTACTTATATTCCACCAGAGGGGTCGCCTTATTACACTCATTTTGATGTTGAAAACGGTATTTTGGAGCTTGAAGAATGTCTTTTTGATTCATTATTCGAGTTTGAGGACGTGCATGTGGTCTTGTCAGGCGATCTGAATAGTAGGACTTCTGATATTTCTCCATATATTTTTGATGAAAATAATTCTTATGATCACTTCGATTATAATCGTTCTTTTTCTACTAATAGCATGAGAAAGTCTGCAGACTGTGTTCTCAATAACTATGGGAAATGTTTGTTAAATATGTGTACAACCCTTGGACTGTGGATTTTAAATGGCACATGTAATGGTGATACTGATGGTAATTTTACGTACTTATCACAGACAGGATGTAGCGTTAATGATTACTTTCTTCTGTCTAAGGAACTGTTCTTTATGATTGTGTCTTCGTGTGAAATGGTGATTTCAGAGAGAATAGACTCAGATCATTTGCCTATTGAATTACATTTTAGATTTTCAAAAAGACAAAATGGATCGCAAGTTCAACCCGCAGAAATGAACCAGTTCATTGAAAAGTTTGTGTGGAACAAGGATCTAGAATCAGTCTATACTCAGAAAATGCTCTCAGATGAAACACTGTCCGTACTTGATCATGCCACACATTTGATAGATCATGATTTCAACGGTGCTCTGTATATGTTTAATGACTGGATTAAAAAGCAAGCGAGTTGTATGAAGAAGAGAATTAATCTGACAAAGTACGATAAAAACAGTGACTGGTATGATAAAGAATGTAGGCTAGGCAAAGTTAAGGCAAAAAGTCTGCTTTCTATATTTAGAAAGACGAGAAGAACAGAAGACAGTGATGCCTATTGCATAGCAAGAAGGGAATATAAACATCTGATAGAAAGGAAAGAAAAACAGTTTAACGATATGTTACTAGATAGGCTTATTTCATCAGTAAACAATCAGAGAGAATTTTGGGAAACTGTGCATAAAATATCTTTTAAAGAAAACATGTTCAAAACACTTTACCAGTCGACGACTGGTTTAAACATTTTAAAGATTTACTTGAATTAGAAGTAACAACAGATGTAACATTGGTAACAAACTCAGCTGAAAATGGCAGTGATATCGATGAGGAGGAGGATAGTTCTATAAACCGTCAAATATCAAGAGAAGAAGTTTTGCTAGCTGTAAATAAGTTAAAGAACGGGAAGGCTGCTGGACCAGATGAAATTATTGGTGAGTTGTTGAAGTATGGTGGGGACCGAGTTGTTGACTTTTTTGTAAAGCTTTTTAACACGTTGTTTGATAAAGGCGTGTTCCCAGACAACTGGACAAACTCCATTGTTCAACCCTTTTTTAAGAAGGGGGACGTTAACGATCCAAACAATTATAGAGGCATTTCACTGTGTGATACGAGCAGTAAAATTTACAGCACAATTATTAATAACAGATTACAGGAATGGATAAAAGAACATAATTTGACAGGTGAACATCAAGCAGGATTTTAAAAAGGTTATTCCACAGTTGATCACATGTTTACATTGTTGGCATTCGTACAAAAACAGTTTTGTTTTAATCGTAAATTGTATGTAGCCTTCATTGATTTTGAAAAGGCTTTTGATTCTGTTGAAAGACACTTGTTATGGCCCATCATATTGAAAAATGGCATCAAAGGAAAGATATTTATGTGTATTTGTAGCATGTATGACAATGTCAAAGCCAGAATTAAATGCGGAAGTAGTGTAACAGATTTCATTAATTGCACCCGTGGAGTGAAACAAGGAGATGCCTGCAGTTCTGTATTGTTTTCTTTATTTATCAATGAACTAGCATTAGAGGTGATAAGGGGTGGTAGACATGGTGCAATGTTTACGTCTGAGTGTTTTGAATTGTTTATATTACTTCTTGCTGATGACGTTGCTTTACTCTCTGAGACTGTCATAGGTTTACAAACGCAGATCAACAGTCTTCAACGTGCAGCTACTGCTCTGCAGTTGAAGGTCAATATGGCTAAAAGCAATATAGTTGTATTCAGAAAAGGGGGGCATTTAGCTGCAAGAGAAAGGTGGACATATAATGGGATTGTTATGCCGGTTGTGAATGTTTACAAATACTTTGGAATCCACTTTTCAACAAATTTAAGTTTCGTTGCTGCATGTCGTGATCATAGTAGCAGAGAAAAAAACGCGTTATTTTGCATTTTGCAAAAGTTATGTAAATTGAAGTTCTTATTCTTCCTTTTTTAAGTTATTTGACTCACAAGTTCAACTTATTGTTCAATATGGTGCAGAGCTATGGGGACTCGACAATGCAGCAATCCATTGCGAAAAGGTACATTTGTTTGCTGTTAAAAGGTTCTTAGGCGTAGAAAGGCGAACACCTAATGACATGGCGTATGGGGAAACGAACCGATATCCTATTTACATAAACTCAGCTGTAAAATGTATTAAGTTTTGGCTAAAATTGACGAGAATGGACGAATATAGACTACCCTACAAGGCCAATAGAATGCTTTTTGATTTGGATCTGCGTGATAAGAAAAACTGGGCTTCAAGTATTCGCTGTAAACTGTACATGTTTGGATTTGGATATGTATGGCTGAATCAAGGCGTGGAAGGGATTAGCGAGTTTCTAAAAGCTTTCAGGGAAAGGTTAATTTGTTGCAGATGGCAAGATTGGAATTATCATATCAATAACAGTGACAGGTTTAGTGTGTACAGAACCTTCTGCACTGTCCCTGATGTTTAAAACGTATTTGTTAGTCAACTTAGACAGACATTTAACATTTAATTTGATAAGATTTAGGCTTGGCATTTCCGAAATTGCAGTACATCATAATCGTTATAGAAAACAGTGAAAACGACTTAATATGTCCACTTTGTCAAAAAGAGAAAGAAAATGAGATGCATTTTGTTTTATGCTGTCCTGTTCTACATGACTTAAGAGCACAATACATATCGTCGAAATATTATAACACTCCAAGTCAGTTTAAATTAGTATTGCTCATGACGTGCACACTAGAGAAAACAGTTAGAAATTTGTCAATCTATATTTATAAGGCTTTTAAGCTACGTTCTATTCTCATTTCTTAACATTACTGCTAAGTGTGTTATGAACGATGTCATTATTTATGAATGCCAGACTGGACAAATGTTTGTATCTATGCACCCCTACATGAGGGCAATGGCCTAATCATGATTAAAGTTTCCGTAAAGTAAAGTTTCACTCTCTCTCTCTCTCTCTCTCTCTCTCTCTCTCTCTCTCTCTCTCTCTCTCTCTCTCTCTCCTCTCTCCATCCCTCTCTCTCTCTTTCTCTCTCCATCAAGCTCAACACCTAGACACGTTTTTTTTTTCTTTTTATCACACTTTTACCTTTCAACTGACAATGACGGAGTTCACACGTATCTAGCTGTGTGTGTGTAGAACGGTCGGCATCGTT
>JAFLJL010015272.1:0-12779 GCA_018398815.1 Conus ventricosus | reverse complement strand
TGAGTGCTCGTCCAGGTTCATTACTGCAGCACCCGTACTCCGCCAACTCTGCCTGCCTGTTTCGAGTGGCACTGTTGTTCTTGGCCATGATTTGCTGCCTCCTGCCGTGAAGAATGTTGCGGGTGCTTTTGGAGTCCTGATTTTCCCTTTTGTGGTGTTGGTACTAGCCCAGACTACTTGTACAATCTCTTTGAGCACTTGGTTGTGCCTCCATGTGTACCTTCCTTGAGCCAGGGCTACTTTACATGAGCTTAGGACATGCTACACTATTTGTTTTTCATGGCAGAGGGTGCATGCAGGATCGTCTGTTTTCCCCCACTTCACCAGGTTTGCATTTGAGGGCAGAAGGTCATATGCAGATCTGAGAATGAAGCTGATCCTGAGAGGGGCCATGTGCCAAATGTCATTCCAAGTGAGACATCTTTGGAGTGCATTCTCCCACGTTGTCCATTGCCCTTGCTGGCTCTGCTGGACTGCTTTTTGGAGTCTTGTTGTGTCTTCTTCTTTTCTTATCTCCTGAATCATCATGTCTCTTTTGGCTTTTCCTTTGGCCTTTGACCACCATTCAGTTTTGGTCACCCCCAGTCCTTGTCTGTTGGTCTGTGTGCATCCTGTTATTTCTCTGATCTTGAGACTTTCTTTTGCGGACTCCATCGCCTCTTGAACTTTCCTTTATCTGCCTGTCTTCAGCTGGGGCTTGATTGCTTCTACCACCTTGTCTCCTGAGTCCTCCAGCATGCTTTGAAGTCTGATCTTCCCTGCTTTGTATTCCTCCAGGATGGATTTCAGTGGTAGTTTCAGCTTTGCTTGGCGACAGTACAGTGCTATGTCAGTCAGACAGGGTGGGACACCAAGCCATTTCCTTGTGAACTTGTTGATTTTGGCTTCCATTGCCTCCACTATGCTGGTGCAGATGTCGAATATCATCAGAGGCCACAGGAGCTTTGGTATCAGCATGAACTGCAGTCACCAGACCTTGTATTTGCCAGGGAGCCCACACTGGTCAATGGTCTCCAAGCCTTCTTCCGCCATCTGCTTGGTTTCGTTTGCACTTTGTGTGTCTTTCAGCGTACCATCATACCATCTTCCAAGGCTCTTGGCTGGTTCTTCTGTGACTGTTGGAATGGCCTGGTTGGCAACACCGAAGACCACAGATTCTGCCACTTTTCCTTTCCTCAGTGAGAGACTCTGTGATTTCTTTGGCTTGAACTTCATTCTGGATGAGGCAACTATGTCGTCCAGCCTCTCCAGCACATGACGTGTCTCGTCTTCTCTGGATGAAATCACTGTAGTGTCATCCATGAAGGCCTTGAGAGGAGGCATCTTGTATCCATATGAGTTCCATTGCCAGCACGAACAGTATTGGGAAAATTGCACAGCCCATTGCAATGCCCACTTCCAAGTTGATCCAGTCTGTTGTGTACTCCTTGGTAGAGAACCGCATTGAGAAGCCATTAAAGTACTTCTTGAGCATGTCGCGGATGTTCTTTGGCACATGGTACATCTCAAGAGCCAACTGTATCATCTCAGGGGGCACAGATCCATATGCGTTTGCCAGATCAAGCCACACTACGTCCAGGTCTCTCTTTTCTTTTTTTGTTTTTTGGGACTGCGTCCCAGATCATTGTGGCGTGTTCTACACAGCCAGCCACGCCTGGGATGCCACCTTTCTGGACTGACACATCACGTACTTGTTTTCCATCAGATACTTGGTCAGCCTTGCTGCCATGACAGAAAAGAAGATTTTCCCTTCGACGTTCAGTAGTGATATTGGCCTGAACTGGCTGATGTCACTTGAGTTTTGCTCTTTGGGGATGTAACACACCATCTGCCGTCATCCACTGGCCGCTGATCTTCTGGTTTCTCCAAGCCGATCGCAGCAGCCTGTAGAGCCACTCCAGCATCTTGGGTCATTTCTTGTAAAGTGGTAAGGTATTCCGTTCGGCCTGGTGATGATTTGGCTCTGGTTTTTGTCGACCACCTTCTTGATTTCCGCCAACGTTGGGGGCTTGCCATTGAACTGTTCCTCAGGGTTGGTTGGCCACACCAGACCTTGATGTCGAGTGGTGCTTTGCTCTGTGGGTCAGAGTATGTTTTCCTCAGATGCTGCTCAAGAACTCCTTTGTCCACACTTAGGGTCCAGATTTTGGCTGCTCAAACAGTGTTCTGGCAACTGGAAGGGGTCTCCGAAGAAGCGCTCTTATGTCTTCTTCTTTTTGCTCTTCCTCTTCCCTCGCAGATTCCGCTTTGCTGAGGGCGCTGTGTTCCTCTTTCAGGTCTTTCCACAGTTTTTCCAAGCCTTGTTTTTCAGCTTCCAGTGCGGTCTTCATTTGCATCTTGAGGTTTTTCTTTTGGACCCTGATCTTGTCCATTTTTCTTGGCGTCTGGATTTCTTTGGATGTGTTTTCTCTTTGGGTAGTTTTGCTCCATAGGCCGTCTCTACATGTGGCATGCACAATGTCCCATATGTGGCTAGTTTGTGTTCCAGGGTGCTTTTCCCTATCAGTGCATCGAGTCTTTGGACGATTTTTGCATCCAGTTTCTCCCAATCTTCAGTTTCGTTTGCTCGTGGCAGGTTGAGTTTCAGGCGCCTGGCATCGAGGGCCTGTGCAAATTCCTCATCCGAACCAACAGTGTGGATGTCCTTGGCACTGTGGTTTAAATCCTGGCCTTGGTCTTCCGACGTCTTATCTGCTGATGCAGTTCGCTGCTGCTCATTCAGATGAGTCTGCACACATCCCATCTTTGTTCTGTGGATCTTCATGCCACGGGTGGTAGCGAAACGCTTTCCACAGACACATGGATATTCCATTTGGTCCATGTTCATAGTCCGTTTGGGATTTGCAGTCGTGATTGGTTGAGCACCGATGGATTCATCATTCTCCCCCCTTTCGGTGAATCCTGGGAGCATCTTTTCCTTTTATTCTTAGTAGCCACATGTTTAAGGCAAAGTGGGGAGCCAGCCCACAGAGCCCTTGGTTCTGGTCTTTCCCAGTGTCCTCCGGTCTTTCCCGGACGTCCTCCGGCCTATTCACAGAAGTCAATGGTTTACCATGCATCAGTAAAAAGACACTCGCGGAGAGCGTGGCAGCAGAGAGTCCTCAGAAGAGAAGCCCCTTCAAGCAAGTGTTTCGGCCCTTGTCTCCTGACACCCCTAGGGGGGTTGGCCACACCTGGTTCATGACTCCGGATGTCCCCCTGCTGCCCCTTTTATCCCCTCTTGGGACGAGTCATGGCTGGGATTCGAACCCATGACCCTCTGGACATGCTCATTTTCCACTTAATGACTCGCGCTTTAACCACTGAGCCACAGGGACACCTGATATTTGTAGGGAAATTAAGCCTTATGAAATTCACTTTTGTTCCTCCTTGACCAGATCCAGCTTGAACACCTCTCTGCGCTTCTGCCATTGCTTTCAGGGCTCTGTTTTTTTTCCTTCCCTGCAACTGAGAGCTGTTTCATGAGGCTGTATGCAGACGTTCCTACAAACCCCCTAGCTCCAATTTCTGCAGTGAGGACTTTGACCTGATAGCCTTCTCTCCTCAGGCTGTTTGCCAGATCAGCATACTTTTCAGTCTTGTAGATTTGAGCTGCCTCCATTCTGTTCTCATATGGCACCGTGAGCTCGATCATGATCGGCTGCTGGTTGACTTAGAGTGGACTACTTAGAACGCTTTGTCGAAATCAGTGAAAGCTGCATTCCTATAATCTTGAATGAAATACAGAACTATTTGCTACTTACGCCTAAAAGAGAACTTCCTCTGTAATTCTTTGGATCGTTTTTGTTGCTTTTTCTTTAAACAATGAAAACATAAAAGATTCTTTCCATAAATCAGGGTGTTGACTAGAAAAATAATCAATTTTTTTTTACAATTATATATATATATTGGCTCCAAGGGAGACAACCTCCAAAGGGGAGGAAACTCAGAAACATATTATAACTCCTGCTCAGTTATCAGTATTTTTGAAACATGATTGTGTCTCCTCAGTGACCCGTAAAGTGCTAACTTGACCCCTCTGCCTTTTCAGTTTTAAACAGAATGTTATCCCAGAAAAAGGCTTGTGTGTATTACCGCAGTGTGTTTGTGACTTTTCAAAACACCAACCAAAGTTACAACCTAAGAAGCAAAAGAATATCATGAAACAGCAAAACAAGCTCTATGTTCTTGTGAAGAGTAGAACATATAAAAATAATAACCTCTTAAGACACAACTGCAGAGGGCCAGTTCTTGGAATGAATCCACAAGGGACTGAAATAGAATAAACCAATTAATTCCAAGGATACGTAACTGAGCACTATTCCAGCAATTTACAGAACAGTTTGGTGCTGCATTCACTGCAGGAAATATTCAGTTATAATACGCTTGCTGTTATGTCTTAGATTGAAGAAATAGGGGGAAATAAGCATCCTGCCGCCATATCACATCTTTAAAATGCTAAGTGCTCTTTTCTTAGGGGAAATAAGCATTCATATCTGCAGTGGTACATAATTCTGCCCAACTAATTGTAATTAATGAAACATACTCAAGTTTCTGTGTATGATCTGTGCGTAAGTGCTTTTTCTCTTCTTTTCTTTGCCTTTTTATGTTGCATTATTTATTGTCTTTGAAAATTTGTAATGTCTACTTGGATGCTCCTTTCCTTTCCTCTCCGTTGTAGTCTGTCTTTTGGCCTTCTTTCTGCTCCATCTGTCCTTCTTTTATCTCCATGCAAACTCCACCTCCACACACACCTCTTTTTATGGGGATGGAGGTTGATCTTTTTCCTTCTCTGTCTCCCAGTCCCTCCTCCTCGCCACAGTCACCTGCCTCCCCTCTCTGTTTTAGCAATTGTCATATATCTGGATATCCGTGGCGATGATATTGTTTCATTATTGTTAGGGGTGTATGTGCACCATTATCTCTGACTTGGATATTATGCAAACTATTACAGGAATACTATGGGGCAGATTTTGTCCCCAGGTGTGTTGACCTTATCTTGTTGTATCTCATTACTGTTTACGTGCATATTTTACACTTTTCTACTGGATGATGAGGGAGATATATTTGATATTCAGTCCATTTCAATTCAACTAAATATACTTTATTTCCTCATAAAATACAAATGTATTGCATGTTCAACAGTAAAAGTCTTCACAGATTTAAGACAATAACAATTTTGACACAGTAAAGCTCAAATAAAAATTCACCTGTAAAAATGATAGGGTAATCGAAATAAGTATGTAGTAAAAAAAAACAACGTATGTAAGAATAAAATAGTAAAATATTATGTCTATAGACACATCTGCGCACACAGGTAAGATATCTTATTCACACACACACACACACACACACACACACACACACACACACACACACACACACACACACACACACACACACACACACACACACACACCACACACACACACACACACACACGCACGCGCGCGCACACGCGCACACACGCACACACACACACACACACACACACACACACACACACACAGACACACACACACACACACACACACACACACACACACACACACACACACACATGTATATATATATATATATAATATATATTATATATATATAATATATATATATATATATATATAATATATATATATATATATATATTATACAGTGATACACACACGCGCACACATTCGCATACACACACGCAGGCGTGCGCACACGCGCGCACACACACACACACGCTCACACATACGTCACCACCACCACCATAAGTATTCAAACTCATAAGATATGTGATATATGTAGTCAGAATTTTGAAGATTATGACAATGGTGGTTGTGGGTTTTTGGGGTTGTTGTTTTTTCTTAAATCCTGTTTAAAATTCTCTTTTTCTTTGCTTAATTTCTATTGATGTTAACCATTGGGTTGTTAATCGTGGCATTCACCTATGATTCCGACTGGTTTTTATTATGGCAGATATCAAATTTGATTGCTCATATTGCTGTTTCATAATTGTACCTGTGCTTTTATTGCACCACACGCATATGCTGTCAGCCAATGAGATCGTGTGTGTGTGTGTGTGTGTGTGTGTGTGTGTGTGTGTGTGTGTGTGTGTGTGTGTGTGTGTGTGTGTGTGTGTGTGTGTGTGTGTGTGTGTCTGTGTGTGTGCGTGTGTGTGTGTTGTGTGTGTGTGTGTTGTGTGTGTGTGTGTGTGTGTGTGTGTGTGTGTGTGTGGTGTGTGTGTGTGTTGTGTGTGTGTGTGTGTGTGTGTGTGTGTGTGTGTGTGTGTGTGTGTGTGTGTTGTGTGTGTGTGTGTTGTGTACACATGCGTGTGCGCGCGCATGCACGCACGCACACACACGCGCGCACGCACCCCCCCCCCATACACACTCTCTCTCTCTCTCTCTCTCCCCTCTCTCTCTCTCTCTCTCTCTCTCTCTCTCTCTTCTCTCTCTCTCTCTCTCTCTCTCCCCTCTCTCTCTGATAATGAGTATGTTGCTAGCAAAAGAACTGCTAGGAGATTATTACGAATTAGTCGTCGCTCATTGAAAATAGAAGACAGGAACGCTTATTGAATCGCTAGGCGAGAGTACAAGCATCTGTTACAGAGGAAAGAGAAAGAGTTCAATAAGTCTTTACGAATAAACTTGTATCATCTATAAAATGTCAAAAGGAGTTCTGGGATACCATTCACAGAGTTTCATTCAAAAGAAAACAGCCCAGAAACAATATTACTATTGATGTATGGTTTCAATATTTCCAAACGTTATTAGATATAAATGTTGATATCACACCAATCGAAGAAGTGATTGATGTGAACGATGATGGCTATATGAACCGGCCAATCACTCAAGAAGAAGTATTGTTAGCATTAAGAAAACTGAAAAATCATAAGGCAGCCGGTCCTGACGGTATCATTGGTGAATTATATAAACATTCGTCTGAGCAGGTGGTAAACTTTTTTCTGAAATTGTTTAATAAATTATTTGATAGTGGTATGTTTCCGGAAAACTGGACTGAATCAGCTATTCTGCCTTTCTACAAGAAGGGTGACGTAAATAAGCCCAGTGATTACCGAGGGATTTCGCTCAGTGACAGTAGTAAACTGTATGGAATCATTATTAACCATAGACTGCAGGAATGATAGAAGAAAATAATATCACAGGTGATCATCAAGCAGGATTTAAAAAAAAGGTTATTCTACTATTGACCATATGTTTACTTTGCTCGCGCTAGTGCAGAAGCAATATTCTTATAATAGGAAATTTTACGTAGCTTTCATAGACTTCGAAAAAGCTTTTGACTCCATTCACAGAAATCTTCTCTGGCCTGTTTTACTTAAAAATGATATTAAAGGTAAACTCTATAAATGTGTTAGAAGTATGTATGATAAAGTCAGAACAATGGGTTCGTTGTGGAGCGAATATTACTGACTATATCAATTGTTCGAGAGGAGTCAAACAAGGAGATGCATGCAGCGCTATTTTGTTTTCTTTGTTTATCAACGAGCTAGCTATTGAAGTGATTAATAATGGTAGACATGGTGCTTTGCCTTCGATTGATGCTTTTGAATTGTTTATTCTGTTGTTGGCTCATGATGTTATTTTGATATCAGAAACTGTTATATGTCTACAAACCCAACTGAATAGTTTACAACGTGCAGCTGGATCTCTGCAGTTAAAAGTTAATATGGAAAAAAGCAATATCATAGTATTCCGTAAAGGAGAATATCTAAGTGCTCGTGAACGGTGGTTGTATAAAGACAGTCTTATGCCAGTTGTCAATGCCTATAGATATTTGGGTATAATATTCTCAACACGTTTGAGTTTCGTAGGTGCATGCAAGGATTTGTCTAGTAAGGCCAAAAATGTTTTGATTTGTATTATGAGAAAGTTATATACTCTAAATAATTCTTCTTTCACGTTATTTATCAAACTCTTTGACACCCAGGTTCAGCCGATTGTGCAATATGGTTCTGAGCTATGGGGATTGGAAAAAGCGGCTATTTATTGTGAATCGGTTCATGTTTTTGCTTTGAAGAAGTTCCTGGGTGTTGACAGACGTACTCCAAATGATCTCATTTATGGCGAAACTGGTCGATTCCCTATTTATATTGCTTCTGCCGTTAAATGTATTCGTTATTGGCTGAAATTGCTTTACATGGAAGATCCTAGATTACCTCGTAAAGCATACAATATGTTGTGTCACCTAGATACAAAAGGGAAAAATAATTGGGTAACCAAAGTGCGCCTCTGTTTGTTTGAATACAGATTTGGATTCGTCTGGTTGAATCAGGGAGTTGAAAATATAAAAGTCTTTTTACATCTTTTTCGCCAGCGATTGGTTGATTGAAGATGGCAAAGATGGTCTGATCATATTCATAATAGTGACAGGTTTGATTGTTATAGGAATTTTCATGTTCTCATGACTTGAAGACTTACTTGGACATAGATTTGGATAGACATTTAAAGCATGTGACAGCAAAATTCAGATTAGGAATATCCGCATTAGCTTGCCATTATTTTAGATATTGAACGTGTAGTGCTTGTGATTTGATTTGTCCTCTGTGTAGAGAATCACAGGAACAGAAATACATTTTGTTCTGTGCTGTCCAGCTCTTAGGAGCATCAGAGAAAAGTTTATTAAGCCCAAATATTATAGACAGCCATCTTTGTTTAAGCTAAATTTGCTTTTATCATCCACTTCCGCTGAAATTGTCAAACCTTTTTCGTTGTTTCTGAACAAAGCCTTTAAACTAAGAGAAATCGTTTCTTCTTGAGTATGTGACAACGATTTCCTTTTGATCCATATCATATGATTGCTTATGATTATTGTCCTTTACATGTTCACACACCCCTTCATTATGGGCTAAGGCCTAAATGAATAAATCATCTGAATCTGAATCTGAATCTGAATCTCTCTCTCTCTCTCTCTCTCTCTCTCTCTCTCTCTCTCTCTCTCTCTCTCTCTCTCTCTCTCTCTCTCTCTCTCTCTCTCTCTCAACAAAAATGCTGAAACTATTTTAGTTAGTTTTTTTTTCTTTTCAGATAGCAAAATGTATTATATATGTAATGCTTAAGTATCAGGACATTGTTGCCAATAACTTCATAGTCTTGACCTGAAGTGTGTGTGTGCTGTGGGTGGTGGTGTGTGTGGGTTGTGTTGTGTGGTGTGTGTGTGTGTGTGTGGTGTGTTGTCCCCTTTAAAAGGAAGGAGAGGGGAAAAAAATGTGTTTCTTCTCTTTTCAATTCAATTATTTTTGTTATTGGTGTGTATTTGACAAAGATAATGATGATGTTCGTTCAAACACGCTTGCAGACAATTATACGCGCGTGCACACACACACACACACACACACACACACACACACACACACCCCACACACACACACACACACAACACACACACACACACACCACACACACACAACACAGAGATAATAATATAGAGTATATATGTATATATATATATATTATATATATATATATATATTAATATATATATATATATATATATATATATTATATATATATTATATATATATATATATATACACATGCGCGCTCGCGCGCGCACACACACACATGCACGCACACGCACACGCACACAACCTGCCTGCCATATGACATCTGTAAAATGCTAAATGCTCTTTTTTCCCTTCTTCTTCTTCTTCTTCTTCTTCTTCTTCTTCTTCTTCTTCTTCTTCTTCTTCTTCTTCTTCTTCTTCTTCTTCTTGTCCAAAGCTGTTATAATTATCAAGTGCTGATTTTGAAATTAATCGTCTTTGGAGTCAGTTGTTCATTTCTCCATTGTCTTGTGTGGGCAGATTCCAATGCAGACGAGATGTTTGCTTGTTTGTTGTTAAATGTCATTCTAGCATGTGAATTGACTATTGAAAGACTTTAATTTCAAATCAACAACCGTGTAATCCAGATGACAAATCCATGTATTTGTGCCAGTTGCTTATTGTTTATTAATTATGCTGATAACGTTTGAACCGAGAACATGTGCACAGATTCGTTCGCGCGCACACGCACACGCACACACCCCACACACACCCCACACACACACACACACAACACACACACACACACACACACACACACACACACACACACACACACACACCCCACACACACACACACACACACACACACACACACACCCAAAACAACACCACATGCTCAAGCGCACTTACACGTGCATGGAGAGACATAAGCACACACGCACGCTGACAAACATACACCCACACGCTTTCTACATCTCCCGCTTGTTCATTCACACTTGCATATGTACACGTACACAATGACAAACACACAAACACAGTTGACCTAGGTGCACGTGCAGGCAGTAACTTGCATGAACACATGATCTTTTTGCCTGTGCTCTCTGACGTGAGATGTGCTCGGATAGTTGGAGATGTTTGGGGAATGAGTGAGAGTTTCTTTTCTTCTCTCTCTCTCTCTCTCTCTCTCTCTCTCTCTCCTCTCTCTCTCTCTCTCTCTCTCTCTCTCTCTCTCTCTCTCTCTCTCTCTCTCTCTCCTCTCCCTCTCCCCTCTCTCTCTCTCTCCTCTTTTAATCCATGTGGATGAGCACATGTATTTTTTCCCTCTTTCTTCCTCTATGCTCCCTCCTCCCGCCCTCCCTTCCCATCTCCTCTTCCGCCTCCTTGCTCGAGTCCAGTCTACTTGCTATATATGATTCCCCCTCCCCCACCGCCCCAGATGTATCCACATGTTGTTACCACCCCCCCGCCCCTTTTTTTTTTTCTCTCCTCCGTATAGGTATAGACTTTTCTTTGTCAGTGACGACATGTCATTTTGTTAATAACTTAAGATATTTTTTACATATTTTTTGTAGAGCCCCCCCCCCCCCCCCCCCCCCCCCACACACACACACACCCTTAAACTGATTTTTTGCACCCAAATGCTCGCTTGCGTGGTCAAGGAATACATAAGGGAATTTAGTCTTTTTTTCTGTTTCTTTTTTGATTGTTATTGTGAGACTTTTTTTTATCGTTTTGCCTTTCCTTCTGTATGAGGTGAGTTTACGGATCACAAAGGATCGTTACTTTTTTTGATATTGTACGTTATGCAAAAGTGTATTGTTACGAGGAAATTTCTTGAATTTTTTATGCTGCTTTCTACATTAATTCATGCAATGCTTATGACCTTGTTTACATATATAGAGTTTTTTTTTTACTGTTATGCACATATTACAAAAAAGGAATGATGAGACTAAAACAAGGGACACTTTAACAATTGCGTCTCTAAACTGTCAGGGATTGGGATATGAAAGAAAAAGAAGGATGTCTTCCATTATCTGAAACAAAAAAGTTTTCAATAACGTCAGCAAGATACTCATTTTAGTGACAAACTAGAAAAATATGTAAACTCTGAAGGGGGCTATAAATGTGTGTTTGGCGTCTTATATATCAAACTCTACAGGAGTGGCTGTTCTCTTTTCAAACGACTTTGAATTTAAGATAACTAAAGTTCATCGTGATATAAACGGAAATTTCATACTGGTATCTTTTACTGCTTTTGAAAAGGGATTTCCTTTTGGTAAATGTCTATGGCCCAAACACGGATAACCCGACATTTTTAATAATTCACTTAGGGAAACCAAAAAAGGTGTTAAAAAAACAATGTAATTGCAGTTGTGACTGGAATATTGATTAAACCCCAACCATTGATTGTTGCAATTATATACATGATAATAACCCAAGAGCCAAAATAGCCCTTGAAAATAATGATAGAAGAATTTGGGATTAACAGATATCTGGAAGAGAGCAACCCAGAATTGGGCGCTACACTTGGAGAAAGCCAACACCATTAAAGCAAAGCAGACTAGACTTTTTCTTGTTATCTATTTATTTTACTGTATTTTGAAATGCTGACATCACCCCGGGAATACCGTTTGATCACTCTATAATTACATTGCAACAAAAATTTTGGTAAAAATGAAAAACAACAACTTTGGAAATTTAATTGTCCCTTGCTTAAGGATAACAATATGTGGATGAAATTAATCAGGAAATCATAAATATGACAAAAGAATACGCCGCAGATAATTGCCCCCAATGAAAAAATTGATGAATAGATAAAGGTAAAATTAACTTAAAATCTCAGGCAAACTATTTTAGATTTTCTACTAAGAAGATAAGAGGAAAAACTATCGCATATGCCACATGAAAAAAAAGAGAAAACTACAGAAACTGAAAAGGAACTCATGAAAGATATTCAACTCTTCAAAAGTGGACCAAAAAACAGAAGACGTAATGAAAAAACTATGGGAGAAAAATCAGGAGTTGAGAACAATTAAGATACGAGAATGGAAGGTGTACTCTTAAATCAAAAGCCAGATGGATTGCTGATGGGAAAAACATTTCTAAGTATTTCTGTAGTCTTGAAACGGCAACTACATAGCAAACAGATGCCCAAAACTTATACTAAGGATAATGAGATAATAGACGACCATAAAAAAAACTTAAATAAAAGTGAAAATATTCTATGAGAATTTGTATAGGGGAAGAGAAGTAGAAAGCTTGGTTAATGAAACCCCCAAAAATTATCAATAAACAAGGAACGATGTTAGATGGTCTAATAACTATAAGAAAGCTAGCCAAGTTTCTGAAAAAAAAGAAAAATGGTAAAAGCCCTGGCACAGATGGATTACGGTAGAATTCTTTAAATTCTTTGGAAACAAATGGGACCGTTTGTAGTGAGGTCACTAAGCGAAGCATATAAACATGGAAACTTTCATCAACACAAAAAAGTCTGATTATCTGATCCCTAAAGGCGATAAACTTAAGA
>JAFLJL010015271.1:0-45587 GCA_018398815.1 Conus ventricosus | reverse complement strand
AAATCAATAAAAAAAGTAACTTCATCACATTTGACATAGTAGACTTTTCCCCATCTAAGATGAGGAACTACCCCAAAGCCTGAAGTTTGCCATAACCACACAGCATAACAGGTCAGAAATGGAAATCATTCTCCACACCAAGAAAAATTACTACACAGCAAAAATGAAACCTGGCCCAGGAAAACCCAACAGAAATTCAACATTCGACGTAACCATGGGATCATATGATGGTGCAGAAACATGTGAACGGGTCGGACTTTCATGCTGTCCAACATCAAGAAAAAACTCGGAAAACAAGTCGGACTATACAGAGACGTGGCCTTGCTGCACAAAACCAACAACCCAAGAACCATCGAAACAAGAAGAAAGAAACTATGCAAAATCTTCCAAAACCACAACTTAAAGATTACCATTGAAGCAAACAAAAAGGTAGTGAACTACTTAGACATAACATGGATCTCAACAATCACATATTAAACCCATACAAGAAACCCAACGATACACCTCTTTATGTACACACCAAAGTAACCACCCCCATCGTATTAAAGACCATACCCCATGGCATAAAAAAGAGACTATCAAACTTGTCATGCAATGGGGAGAGTGTTCAACAATGCAGCAGTAAAATACCAGGAGGCCTACAAACAAGTGGATACAATTACAAATTAAATAAAACCCAGACAACACAAACAAAAGCAAGAAATATAGGAAAAGAAAATCATATGGTATACCCCCCTACGCGGAAAACTCAAACAAAACATAGGGAAAAAATTCTTCAAAATTTTAACAACTTCATTTCCAAAAGAACACAAACTGTCCAAAATATTTAACAAACACTGTCAAACTATCGTACTCATGTATGCCCAACCTTAAAAACCTAATTGACGCATCCAAAAAAATGAAAAATCAACACAGCAAAGAAGGGTGAAGAAAGGAATCTTGCAATTGCACCAAAAAAGAGCAGTGCCCACTAGACAATAAATGTCTCCAAAAACAACTTTGTATACCAGGCTACTGTGACATCAGAAAATGAAAAGAACCCTACATAGGGATCACTGAAAACCCCTTCAAAACCAGATATGCCAAACCACAAACAGTCATTTAATAAAGAGAAAAATAAAAACAAAACAGAACTGAGCAAATATATCTGGAAACTTAAAGACGCAAAAACAAGCTACAATATATCCTGGAAAATCATAAAAAGAGCACCCCCATACAGCAATGGTTTTCAAAAAGGTGCAACTTATGTGTCCGACCGACCCCTGGAGGTTCGCCTGACAGGATCGGTCTAGGTGGGAGTGAAAGGGAGTGACTGACCTCCACGCCCCGCAAGAGCCCACACAAAAAGTTTACGATACAACACCCCATTTATTCACACCAAACACACATCAAAAATAAGCTTTCCCCAACACACACAACGCACAACACAATAAAGCTTTCAACACACGACTACACACAATTAAGCTTTCCCAACCAAAAACATGCACAATTATAAAAAAACATTTCGCATCGACTACACAATCACAATCACAGCTTTTCAACACATTAAATATCAAAATTAAAAAAGAAACATTTCCGCTCCACCCTTTCCACACCAGGGTGCCTCCACCCCCCTGCCTCTCCAAAGTTTTGGGGGAGCACCCTGTCGCACTGGGTGCTCCAACGGGGTCGGTTCTTAAGAGTCTTTAAGCCGACACCCTTGACACCACAACGGGGGTGGGAGCGCGCCCCGGGGGGGGGGAACGTGCGTTTTTCCCGGGATCCGGGAGGGGGACAGGACGGCCAGTCAAGCCCACAGGCTTTCTACCAGTGCGTGATCCCAACCAGCCGCGGTCCCAACCAGAGCGTGGCCCCAACCACGCGGGCCCCAAACCAGCCCGCGGTCCCCCCCCGAGCGGGCCCCCAAACCAGCAGGGAAACCAACCAGCCGCGGCCCCAAACCAAGGGGGCCCCCCCCAGAGCGTGGCCCCAACCCACGCGTGGAAAACCAACCATCCAAGTCCGGTGAAGCCCCCGGGAGGGGGAAAAAAGGTAGCGGGGAGGAGGAAGAAAGGGGGGGAAAGGGAAGGGGTACGGGAAACCCCCGCCATCAGTACAATCTGACCCATGCTTTAAATCCTAACAGCCACTCGCATGGGGGGCGAGGGGGGGTCTACAAAATAAAAACAAAACAACCCCCCGACCTGAGAAAAACACAGCAAACCAACCAAAATCAGGAATTTTTCGTTTAAAGTCTTCTCAACGAAGCAGGTAAAAGACGCTTAAATTAACAGGTAAAAACAAATATAATCTCTTCATCTTCTCCACTCATGTTTAACTTTTTTCCTTTTAGGAAGAAAACCAACACGGCAACCTTTGTTTTAACTGCCAAAAACATTTGCAAATAAAAAATCAAGGGCGAAATTATCACATTTTAAGACTTTTCTAACCAAATCCCCAAACCCACCATCCGACAAAATCATCGACGACGCTCGCGAACAAAAAATCGTTCCCTTTGCACACACAAAACAACGGGGGCCCGGGGATAAAGTCCGGCGAATGTGACAAGGGGCGGCAGCGAGACCAAGCAATTCCAACCCTGAATCACCGGTTCTCCCCCCACCCCCACCGACTACCGCATCACCAGTCATAAACGGGAAAAAGGGGAATTTTGGGAAAAATTTAAATGGCCGGTTTAAAAATATTAAATTTAAACCAAAAAAAGGTTTTCAAACAATTTTTTCTTTTACAATTTTGAAAACAAAAGAAAATTGCGCAAAAGAGAAGAATAACCCGGTAACAACAAAAACCCAAAACAAAAAAACAAAACTTGCTTACCAGCTCCCCGTGGGTGCCCCCGAAGAGGCGGGTAACATCTCTTCCCCTCTGTCCAGTCGAGAGGACAAAGCGCGAGGGGAAAAAAAAGAAGTGATGCCCCTCCCACAGGCCGACTGTAGGAAATGAAGGTACCGACTGTACCTTCGACGAAAAGGGTGAAGAACCAGGACCGGAGCAGGGCTCCCAGAGACATTTTCCCGCTCGGTGAAGAGAAAACCGCCTAACGATGGCGGCCAAACATGCCACGCTACGTCACAGAGGAGCATACCTAAAACTAAAAGAAAGAAGCACGTGGACAGTAAAAAGACGGCAGAGGGATGACAGCAATTCGGAGAAAGGTACAGCCACCCGTGAACCGCAGGATAATAGCACGGGCTGGAATTAGAGAGAGAGAGAGAGAGAAGAGAAAGAAAACCCGAACTTTGACTGAACCCCCCAAAGTGCCCCCGCACCAAAACCCACTTTAAAGGGGGAAAAAACGCCTTGGTTTAAAGGGCTTGCAGCCAATTGACAAGGCCGAACAAAAAGGGCTACACAAAGTTGTTTCCCTTGCATAGTTTGTGGGGATTGTCTTCACGTACAAGCCCCAGCATAACTTTATCATCTCCCAAATCCCCCGATGTCGGAGGGGGGCTGCCCATGTGGGGGGGTAAAAAAAAGGGTCACACACGTAATGTCCTCCCAGCTGATCTTTGTCCTAGGTTAAAATGTTCGGCTGTTGGGAGATCCATAGTCTTTTAGCCAGGGTACGACAAAAACAACAACAAAAACAACAAAGGGACGGATACACAAAACAGCAACGACAACAAAAAATAAAACAATTCCGCCCCCCCCCAATGGGTCAATCGTGGGCCCCCGTGAAAAAACTCGTGACAAACCCCCCTTCTAAAAGCACTGTTTCTCTGAGATACAGTGCCCCCTTTAAAACCCGGCATGGCAAATTCACAACAAGGGGCCAAACCCCAAACCCTCTGTGATCGAAGAACGATAAACCAATACAAACATCCTACGATAGAATACCGGGGAAATACATAATACACTTTTTTATCAACAAAAGCAAATTTCCAACCATGAAAGTAAAAATACCCCCATTGGATTCACTACCGTTAACATCACTGAAGTGAAAACTGTCACACACCTGATACGAGCCCAAAAAGGGATTAACCCGGGTTGGGGGGGGAAAGTGTCCCTCTGACTGTTTTTTCCAATGTGCTGTGGGAGCTGGGGCTAAGATATCAGCACCCGTTTTTGGGGGAAACCCTTGTATGACGGAAATGACTCTGCGTTCCACTGCCTAACTCATGGTCGACGACTGAGGGGCCGGACCCGGGACCGGGCAGGGGAGGGGATGATGATCGCTCTCCATACAAATTTCCGGCCGTACTTCTTTTTTGGGGCACGCCAGTGCGTACCCAAATCTGCCGGAGACCTCACAATAGGGGGGGTTTCGAAGTCCTAAGGGGGGCAGCCTCGGGATCGATTCGCAGAGTCTACCGCTACCGAAATGTAGGGTGACCGCGATTGGAGGGGATTAATGGGTCCCCCGGTCGACCCCAACCTTGCTAAATGGCCCCCAACCCGTGGCAGCCCCCAGGGGAACAGCCTAAAGGGGCCCCTTAGGCGTTGTCCTTGGCGGGAAACGCAACTGGGCAGTCGCCTCCCTTGATTTCATCCCTGCCAAAAAAAGTCTTGTCTTACTCGCTCGGAGCCCGCTTTGAGCCATATGACCCCCATAGGTGAAAGGGGCCTCCGGAGAAAAATTCTCCTAAATTTTTTTGGGGAACAACAGTTTTTGGGCCCCACGATCGCCTGAGTGAAACCCTAAAGAGGATCCCCTTTTGGAGCTTAAGCTCACCCCAGCGGTCGGGGGAAATGAGGGGGGATGATCCACCAGTTGTCGCAGGGGTTGGACATCCAAGTCCCTGGCCTGAAGGCGGCCATGGAGCAGGGGCGACCCGGCCGAAACCCCGTCAGAATCGGCTGTAGAACGGGACGCAATTCCCGCTTCTGCTTCTTAGCTTTGGCGGCGGGGGTAAAATCCCCCACACGCCTGTCGGGGAATCGTAGACACAGACTGACTGCGTCCGTCCGCAAAGGTTTGTATTCCCATGAGAAAGGGGAAACAGAGGTCGCCCACCGCGAGGCCCAACCTCGCCCCAGAATAGGGGGGGGGGATAGAAAAGAACAGAAGGGCGGGGTTTAGGAAAACCGCCCCAACCCGCACACATCATAACTAGCGCCCCCCGGGCCCTTTGGGGGGAAACCCAAAACCTTATCCCCAAAGACGTTGTGCTCCCGAATCCTGAGTGTCGCCAAGGGGAAAACCCAAAAACAGAAAGAAACACCGGGCCCCTGCACCACCAGAACTGGGATGGAACCCACGTTAGCCCGGGCCGGGGCGTTGGGAAAGGACTAGCCCCCATACCAGCGGCTTTGGACAATCTTTAAGGGCCAGGACGACCAAAAGAAAACACAGCGGGGTGCTGAAATCCCCCTGAAATCCGCCCTTTTTACCCCCCTAGCAGTTGTCGGGGCCCTTATTGCCACTAATCCGGGAGGGGTTCTCTCCGTTTTGGGCGTGCCCCTAAGCCTGCGACTTTACAAACACCTCACGGTATGAATCGCAGCCGCGAAATCCTGAGGCTGTCCGCCCATCCGGATCCTCAACTCTGGGGGGCACGTGTTGGTGGGCTGTCAATGAGGCAGACCCCGCTCCAACTTCCAACTGACGCCAGTCCCTAGCGTTTTGCGCAGCCCATCACCAAATGCACGAAGGCTCGTCGTTTTTTTCTTCATGGACCTGAACTTCCCCCTGTACGTCTCTGGGGAAAGGGGGAAACCTTACGCAGGCCAACTGCAAAATCTGCATACCCGGCCTTTTATTTAGAGTAGCCACACTCCCTTGCACACCAGATAATCCAGAAAAAAGGGGATACCTTTTTTTCTCAACAACTGATATAACTAGCCCCTTTTGCAAAAGCCAAGAAAATACAAGCCCCTAGGTCTGAACTCTGGGAAGCTTTAACTTTTGGGCCCCTAACTCTACACTTGCCCGGGGAATAAACCCCCCGATTTACGATCGGGGGACCCGAAAGAAGTTGTTCCATCTCCTCCCCACGCCGAGCCTCCACCTGTCTAGTTTTTCCCTACGAGGGTTCCCGTCTGGCGCCTCTTCCCTACACTGAGTTTTCCTCCCCTGGCAGAGCAGCCTTTCCTTTCGAAGGGCCCCCTTCGGGTAGCCTCTTTTTGCGCAGCATACTCTTCCCTATGCAAACCCTTCTTCAGTCTCCCCTCTGCGCAGAGCCCCCATCCTATCCAACTTTCCCTACGCTGGCCCTCTTCCTTCGCAGAGTTTCCCGCCTAGCAGCCTCTTCCTACGCTGACGCCCCTTCCTACGTGCCCCTCCAAAAACTCGGACGGGGGTGATTCCTGGGGGGGGGTTCACACTCCCCACACGGAGGAGACCCCTTGACCCCCCCTTGGGGCTCGACCCTTCCCCTAGGAAAGTCCCCCGGGGGTACCCTTTCGGGGGAAGCATGGAGAAGAGGGGGCTTTTGGTTTGCGACCAACAGAAACCCCCAGTTGCTTTTGCAAAACTTGACCTTCCCACGGAAGTCCATCGGGTTCCAGGAAAATCCCCTAGCGAAGAAGAATGAAAGTACTCGCTGGCTATCGGTAAGCACTGGAATAATGGAAGTCACTGTATCGAAGTGTGGTCTAATAGTAGGGACTACATTTTGAAACCCTTCCTTCGCGCAGCGTCGCCATATCCCAGCACCGGACGTTGCCATGACAACAATATCCCACGATTCTCAAAAACGGGGAAAGACGATTCCCCTGAAAAACAATATTTTAGGGGGTGTGTGTTATGTATGTTGTGTTTTGTGTGTGTGTGTGTGCGGGCAAGTTTTGGTGCTCCCCCTTGGCAAACCCCGCTCCACAGCACAGCAACTCGGTGGGGCTCCCCGAAAAAAAAAAAAAAAAAAAACATGCCGGCCCCCACTCTGGCAACACCCCCTCCACAGCACGAGCAACAGTGCGGTGGGCTGGCCGGGAAAAAAAAAACAAACTGGCAGACGGAACCGAGAGGGGAAAAAAAGGGGCACTAACGTCCGAAAACAACCCCCTGACTCAAAAAACCCCCCGGAAAAAAAAAAAAAAAAAAAAAACTGGCTAACTACAAAACAGAATGGCAGAGAGCGGAACAGAAAGGGAAGACTTACGCCCTTCTGCGTAGGCACCGGCAAGGGGGTCTGGAGGGTCACCCCCTCGTCTCGATCCCTTCCCCAGCAGCCGGAGTTCCCTCAGGCCCCCAAAGTCCCCTTTCCCCAGAGTCCCCCGCCAAACACCCACAACAAACCGACAAAAATGACTAAAAATATCAAAAAAGACAAAAAAACAGGACTCCCCGAAACGAGAGAGACAGTCGAGCCCTTTAGATCCCGACGACCCCCACAATTTTCCGACCCCACCCCGGAGGTCGCCCGACGGGTCGGTCTAGGGGGGGAGTGAAGGGGGTGACTGACTCCCGCCCCCCAAAAGACCCCAAAAAGAAAGTTACGATACAACACCCCATTTATTCACACCCAAAACACAAGTCATAAATAAGCATTCCAACACACACAACAGCACAATCACAATCAAGCATTTCAAAAACCGACAAAACCCCAATTAAGCATTCAACACACACAACATGCACAATTATAAATAAACATTTCGCTATACGACGTACACAATCACAATCACAGCATTTCAACACATATGACATATACACAATTATAAAGAAACATTTCCAGCATCCATCCCTTTCCACACCATGGAGTGCCTCCACACCCCTGCCTCTCCAAAGTCTACTGGGAGCACCCTGTCGCACTAGGTGCTCCAACTGGGTCGGTTCTTGAAGAGTCGTTCAAGGCCGACACCCTTGACACGCACAACGGACGGTGGAGAGCGCGCCCCGGGGGAGGGGGGAACGTGGCGTTGTTGCCGGAGGTCCTGGACGGGGATCAGGACCGGCCAGTCAAGCCCACAGGCTTTTCTACCAGTGCGTGATCCCAACCAGCGCGCGGTACCAACCAGAGCGTGGCCCCAACCAGCGCATGGCACCAACCAGTCCGCGGTCCCGTCCAGAGCGTGGCCCCAAACAGCGCGTGGCACCAACCAGTCCGCGGTCCCAACCAGAGCGTGGCCCCAACCAGAGCGTGGCCCCAACCAGCACGTGGCACCAACCAGTCCAAGCTCCGGGTGAAGCCCACGGGAGGAGGGAAAAGGTAGCTGGGAGGAGAGAAGAAAGGGAGGGAAGGAAGGGTACTGGAACCCCGCCATCAGTACAATCTGACCCATGCTGTTAAATCCTAACAGCCACTCGCATGATGGGCGAGGGGAGGTCTACTAAATACACCAACAACACCAGCTCAACACAGACCTGAGCATAACACAGCAAACCAACCAAATCAGGAATGTTCGTTAAAGTCTTCTCACACGAAGCAGGTAAAAGACTGCATTAAATTAACAGGCTATAAAACAAATATGAATCATCTTCATCCTTCTCTCACTCATGCTTAACGTTTTCCTTTCTTAGGAAGTAAACCAACACGGCAACCGTTGCTTTATAACTGCCACCACATTTGCAAATAATAATTCAATGGCGTAATTATCACATTTATAGCCACATTTCAAAATAACACAAATCTCCAACCACGCATCCGAACGACAAATCATGCGTACGCACGCTCGCGAACATAAAACTCATTCTCCTTGCATACACAAACAGACGGTGGCCGAAGGATAAGAGTCCGGCGAATGTGACAAGGGCGGACGAGCGAGACCAAGCAAGTACCAACCCTGAATCACCAGGTTCTCTCCCATCCCCACCGACTACCGCATCACCAGATGCATAAACAGGAGAAAGAATTTGGAAATAATTAGAATGGCCAGGTTAAAGATTGAATTAACCAGAGAAAAAGTCTCAAACATATTTCTTTTACAATTTTGAAAACAAAAGAAAATTGCGCCAAAAGAGAAGAATAAGCCGGCTAACAACAACAAACCAAAACAAACAAACCACGAAACTGATGCTTACCAGCTACCCGTGGGTGACCCCGAAGAGGCGGGTCAAACGACTCTCTCTGCCCTCTGTCCAGTCGAGAGGACAGAAGCGCAGATGCGGAAAAAGAAGAAGTGATGTCCCTCTCCTACAGGCCCGACTGTAGGAAATGAAGGTACCGACTGTACCTTCGACAATAAGGTGAAGAACCAGGACCGAGCAGGCGCTCCCAGAGAAAATCTTCCGCTCGAGTGAAGAGAAAACCTGCTAAGCGATGGCGGCCAACATGCCACGCTACGTCACAGAGTGAGCATACCTCAAACTAAAAGAAATGAAGCACGTGCGACAGGTAAAAACACAGGCGAGAGGCCGATAGACAGCAAGTTCGAGAGAAAGGCACCAGCCACCCGTGAACCTGCAGGATGAATAGCACGGGCAGTGGAATTAGAGAGAGAGAGAGAGAAAGCAAACCGAACTTGAGCTGAACCACACCAAGGTGCAACCGCACCACAAGCCACATTAAGGGACGGATAACGCCTTGGCTTAAGGCTGTGTCAGACCAATTGACATAGGCCAGAACACCAAGGCTACATCAAAATGTTGTTATGCTCTGCATAGTTATGTGGGGATTGTCTTCAGTCGTGACAAGCTCCTAGCATAACATTATCAGTCTCCCAAATCCCCCGAAGTCGGAGTGTGGCTCCCCAAATGTGGCGGGTAATCAAAAACGGTCACACACGTAATGTTCTCATCCCCAGCTGATGCATTTGTGCCGTAGTGTTTAAATGCTTCGGCTGTTCGGATGATCCCTGGAGTCTTTTAGCCAGGTACGACAACAACAACAACAACAACAAAGGGACGGATACACGACAACAGCAACGACAACAAACAATGAACAATTCCGCCACCCCAGATGGGTCAAACGTCGTAGGCCTCGTGACAAACTCGTGACATTATGTTTAACTGAAAAATGGTTAATACTATGCAAACCACACTTAGCAACTTTAAACACCAAAACAGAAATAGTAAACAACTGCAGGCATAAATGGAAATCGATGTTAGTGAACACATCCAAAACAAAAACCTGAAAGCCCCAAAAAACACGTGCAGCCAACCCGCACGTGCAAACAACCGCAAACGTGAGCCCACACGCTATATAACATCGGCGGTGGGCAAACAAAAACCATCCTGATGACAGCGCAACGCGCTAGAAACAAATTTGTCGATTTCTCTTTTAGTACCTTATTTTAACAAATGTTGCTCCCCAAGGGGTTGAGCACTCAAAAAATCATTTTGGGTATTTTAATCACATTGATCTATATATATATAATATATATATATATATAGAGAGAGAGAGAGAGAGAGAGAGAAGAGAGAGGAGAGAGAGAGAGACAGAGAGAGAGAGAGAGAGAGAGAGAGAAGAGAGAGAGAGAAAATTATAAACAAAGCTTGCTCTTATGTCTTAGATTGAAGAAATAGGGGAGATAAGCATTCATAAACTGCAGTGGTAGATGATTCTGCCTAACTAACAGTATGTGCTTGAGTGGGTGAATGGGGGAAAAAATATAAAATAAATGCTTCTCAAAATGAGCCTTCAGCAAGCTTATAGTCTCCAAGGAGGAGACATCCTCCAATAGGGAGGGAAACTCACTAACACATAACTCCTGGTCATATACCGATATTTCGAAACCTGGTTGTTTCTCCTCAGTGACCGCCGAAAGTGGTAATTTGACTCCTCTGCCTTTTCAGTTTGCAATACCGTAGTATGTTTGTTGAGTTTTCAAAAAAACAACCAAAGGTGCCACCTAAGAAGCAAAAGAAAATCATGAAAGAGCAAAACAAGCTACATTTTCTTGTGAAAAGTAGAAAATATAAAAGATATCCTCTTAAGACACGAGTGCTGAGGGCCAGTTCTTGTATATATATATATATATATATATATATATATATATTATAAATATATATATAATATAAATATATATATATATATATATATATAATATATATATATACTCAGAGGCAAAAAAATGCGAAAACAAACTGTATAGAAATTTTGATGTAATTTGGCTACCGATTCCTTTGAACTGGTAATAGAAAGTGAGAAAAAGCAATCGAACACCGCAAAGTGTCCTTTCAAAGTTCATTCTGGTAGAAAATAAGGTCACATGAACTTGACCTTGACCCTGTGTTAACAGCAGAATGTCAGTATCTGGTGTGACCACCTCGAGCATTGATCACAGCTGTGCACCTGCGGTACATCGAGCGCACCAGAGTGTTGGTCTGCCTCTGGGGACTTGCCACCACACCTGGCCCACAGCAACAGCAAGCTGAGCTGCTGTCTGGGGTCTGGGGTTGAGCTGGTTCAACTGCCTCTGAAGGGCATCGCAGAAATGCTCTATTGGGTTAAGGTCGGGAGAACGGGCTGGGTGAGGCAGCAGATTGATGTTGTTCTGCCTCAGGAAGTTCTGCGTAGCACGGGCAGTGTGCGGCCTTGCGTTGTCCTGCTGAAACAGGTTCTGTGGATGCCGCTGGAAATGCGGCAGGATGTGGGGCCTCAGGACTTGGTCGATGTAATGAACAGCAGTGACCCCGTTACCACGTCCTGGACCCACATTCTGGAAGATGACTGGCCCAATACGGCGATTTATGCCGATAGCCCCCCAGATCATGATGCTTTCACCACCCTATGGGTCCCTTTCGGTGATGTTGGCATCCATGAAGCGTTCTCCCCGCTCTTCTCCAGATCCGGATGCAGCCATCGCCTGGGTCAACGCAGAACCGGCTTTCATCACTGAAGAGGACTCGGCCCCAGTCCCGATGGCGCCAATGCACGTGGATCTGTGCCCACTGCAGACGGTTCTGGCGATGCTGGAGTGTCAGGATAGGTCGCCGGGCTGGACGCCTGCATTGGAGACCAACTGTGTTTCAGTCGGCGACGCACGGTCCTGTTGCTGATTGGCCTGCCATGGTTGCCGACGGTGTTCCTGGCTGTGTTGGCAGCGGTTTGGTAAGGCTCCCGTCGATGCTGACGAAGAAGATGGCGGTCTTGGGCTGCTGTGGTGACCCTCGGTCTGCCACTCCTCGGTCTGTCATCAGTGGTGTTTCTTGCTTGAAAGCGGCCCAGAAGGCGATAGACGGTGGAAATGTGGACTCCGAATGCGATAGCGACCTGCCTCATTGGAACCCCGGCCTGAAGTTGCCCCATTGCTATGCAACGATCTTGACGAGAAAGTCTCGGCATTATGTTGGCTGCCTCTGGAAGGGATGATTTGAACTTTTTGGGGTTTGGAAATTTATAGCCCCACAATGAGGGCCACATTGGAGTTCAATTGCACATTGATGCACGTGGCGTAGGTAGTCCACATGGCAAATGCACTCCTCGTGCCCAAAAACGCTGACCCGGCAACATTCACCCACTGTTACGAGGTTACAACCGGCCCAAGACACCACGTACTGCTAATGTTGCACGTGCCAACGACATTGCTTACGTCCTGTTCACAATGTGAACAATCGTGCACTGTCTCTATTTTTTCGCGTTTTTTATGCCTCTGAGTATATATATATATATATATAATATATATATTATATATATAATATAATATATATATATAATATATATATATATATATATATATATATATAGATAGATAGATATATATATATATATCTATATCTATATCAAATATATATATATATATATATATAAAATATATATATAGACAAAAAGAAAGACACAAAAACACAACAAGCTGGATTTCATTTCCAAATATTTCGAGGCCTAGCGACCTCTTCCTCAGTGGGACCTTTAATGACAATTTTCCACACTGTAAACTGACAAAACGAGTGGAAATATTTAGTTGGAAATTGAACAGTTCTCGTCTGCTTTTTCTCTGTCAGGTGAGGCATGCTCACGTGCCTGCTAGCAACGTCATTTACTTGATTTTACATTACCACCTACACATGAATCTCCCGTCCGCTCCCATCTTTCCTGAGCATAACGGTAAGCCTTTACTTCATCACTCTCCCTCCCCCTACCCCCAAGAGAATGTAAATATGCGGGTTCAAGACCACCCATCTTATTTTGCACGAAAACCCCCTTTTCACATACAAATCACGTCCTTCTCATGTTGATTTCTGCCAAATTTAACACCTGTTTCACAAATTTAAAATTAACCGCAGAAACTGCAAAAATTGACGAATCAGTACATTGAAACGGGGGTTTCCGTGCAGAATAACATGGGCGATCGTGAATCAACATATTACATTCTCTCAAGAACATAAAAATTAAGGGCTTAGCAAAAATAAATACTATTTTTTAACTCACCGTGTTTGCGGGACACTTGCAGCCCTCACGAACAAACGATCTTTTAGGGGCAGGCCTTTTAGAAGCGGAGTCTCTCTTACATAATACACGGGTGGGTCTGTTTTCTAATTCGCTCAACTTCATATATGTCTACGCTCCATATAGGATCTGTAGCTCTAATTCTAACATCGCCCTCTGCCTCTCCAGGAGCATACAAGTATCTTACTTTCAGTCCAACGGCAAGAGTTTTTGAGTCCCTGCATATCTTCAGTAATACAAATTTTTTTTTTAATTTGATTGCGTTCACTGGTTTAAGACCTGTTGCTTTAAATTCTTCATTGTTCATGGCGCGTACGACTGCCGGCAATCTCCTAACCCATTCTGTGTTACGCGTTCTGTCCATAATTTCTCTGTGATTGTTACGGATGGTGTGTGGTGCGTGTTTTGTTGTCTGACCTCCGCTCTCAAAAGTTTGGATGCGTGTACGACTTTTCCCCTACACACACCCACACCATACGAACATAGATAGCCAGGCAACACACTGTAAGATTTTCTTCTTTTTATATGCTGCCTGAACCATCAATATGAATCATTACAAATCAATACATGCCATTTCATAGAATACAGATCAATGCACGTCAATTAAGACATTAATACATAAGACACTTCAATCATCATATATCAGCGTATCATACTACGTATCTTGATATAACTCGCTTATCTCGCCGGCGCCGTCCACAATATCTCAAATATACAATCAACGCATTCAGTTCCACAGTACCCACGCCACAGTCTACAGCATTAAAATAAGACGAAGACAGATAACCAAGGCCCCCACACGGTAAACACAGCCGTTCAAAAAAACACAAGCGATGAAGAAGAAACAGGGTCTCAACACAGCAAGCACAATATATTACGTCGAACTATCAGAAGAAGAACCGCAAATTCACAAGGCACAGCAATCCACAGGAGAAGAACCGCAGATTCATAAAGCACAGCAATCCGCAGAAGAAGAACCGCAGATTCATAAAGCACAGTAAACCATATTGATCCCCGGAGAAACAATTTCACCAAAGTCCCATAGAACACAATAAACTTCGGTTCGACGCACCGTTGATCTAAAACAAATATTAACTTCTCCGTGTATTTATACTACAGTGTTCACATCAATAAATATAAGCCCACCGACACACATGCGGTGGTACAATTGGAGCACATATTAAATATTCTTACAGGAGTTTTAAGTCACTCTCGGCGACACAGCATTCACAACAATTTTATAAACAAATACATTTCCTGCTACATATTCCGCTGGTACCGTCATCAAAAGCATCCACATACACAGTGAACATCGATGCACTACTGACCACTCGGTCAGCCTCTCCACATAGTAACACTACGGAGAAAAACGATGATTAAACAAATAAATTAGGCTGGACACCAAATCCTCGGCCTTTTAGTTCTTGCTCCCTTCTCTTGTCTCATATCATTATTTTCGTCATGTAGTTAAATATGTCATTTTAAGTTGACGTCATAATTTACGTTGACGTCACAATACTCCCCCTCCTCAAGAAAAAAACAATGACCGAATTGTTTTTTGTTTTTTTTTTTTTAAAGAAGTAAACAAACAGCAGAATACACAAACCTACAAATTACATTCACTCGACGGAAAACGAAGCTGCTCACGGAAGCAGTTCGTGGAGTCCTTCCAGGGACTCTCACACAACAGAAGAACACAAGTTGTCGTCCCAACTAACTCTGAAGCCCTTTTACATGCTAGCTTGTTGCTGACCTCACGGACAACCTCTCCATACCCACACAGAGTAAGACGGCGGCTGGGCATGGGCTGCACCCCACACCCGGATGGCAATGCATATACGATGTCTACTGACCACTCGGTCAGCCTCTCCAAAACCCACACTGGGTGGGAGACCACACATGTCTACTGACCACTCGGTCAGCCTCTCCATACCCCCACGGGGTAGAGACAATGGTTGGGCACGGGCTGCACCCCACACCCAGATGATAATGCACATACAATGTCTACTGACCATTCAGTCAGCCTCTCCATACCCCCACGGGGTAGAGACAATGGATAAACATCCCGCTCAATAGTGCTGTACGCCTTCTCACGATTCAGCAACTTTCGACTAGCGATACGACTGGGTGAAGAACATCATCATTCTACTGGAACAATACAGCACCCAAATCAACAGAACTAGCATCAGTCCAGAACACAAAAGTATTAACCAATCTAAGTAACAACACACAGGTGCAGAAGACAAGATTCCCTGAATCTTCCTCAAAGCTTCAGCACCCCAAGGAGTGAAACGACACGTACAATCTTTCTTCCTGACGAACACAACTGGAGATTTATACGGACTATTCGATGGCTCAATGATTCCAAGATCCAACATGATACCAATCTCTCTCTCAACAACCTCTTTCGCAGAAAAGGGGATATCATAACACTTCTTTCTAACAGGGACATCTGTTGTAAGAGGGATCTCTAATAGTGCATCACCTGAGAAAGAACCTGGTTTGGGGTCAAAATGTCCTGAAAATCATCAAAGATTACACGCAACTCCCTAGTACTTTTGTCAGACAAAGTACAATCAAACTGCACTGAGCAGACATCTTCATCTGGCTTGGAAGACGCCATTGGAACAGCTAAAGTGGGAATGGGTAAAGCGTCATCACAGTCCTGGACGACCCCAAACCCTGTACAAACCACTTCACGAACAGTACAAACAGACTTCGGAGAGGGATCCACAGAAAAGACCAACTCCTGGAGAGTGCTCAAGAGAAACCTGTTCCTGCTCACAAGCCAAAGGAGCTATCTCTAACCCAGGCACTGAAGAACCTTGTGAAAGAACGACTGTAGGTACAACATCAGAAGTAGACACAGCAGACACATCAGAAGACGTTAACTGAAAGCAAAATTTCAATGACTCATCCTTCGGTTTCTGAACAAGATCAGAACGGGAAATGTTCAGAACATTAGGGATCTGACACAAAGGCTTTTTGTCCACAACATGCTTAGCTCTAGCCCTCGTAACGGCGGCTAAAGAGAAAGGTTCACCAGAGACATCACTAACTCACCGCTCACAGAAACTCCAGGTACATTACCCACAATGAGATCTGTGACAGGGCTATCCAAGACACAACAAGTCAAATCGCCCACAAAATAAGGACAACTGACTGAAACTGTAGCCAGTGGAAACTCATCCACACGACCACCAAAAGAAACACACTTCACTGTGGTTCCTAACATCTGACTGTCAGAAACTAATCCTTTGCGAACGCCACAAATGGTAGCACCAGTATCACGCAGAACAGAACTCAAAGTGTCATTCACAGAACCAGACTCCAAACGTAATTTGCCTGTGAACTCACCAGCAGCTAGACAAGCAAAAGGAGTATCAAGAACAGAGCAACAAGCAATGGGACTGTTTGCTGTCAGCTGAGTTCTCGATAAAAAGTAGAGTTGCCAACCACAAAAGGACACGTGTCTGGGTGGCTAAGGTGCAAATTCTACAGGGGTTTCTACCTGACTTCCATGGACACCTAGCAGCTACATGTCCTGTCTTTTTACACAAAAAACACACAACACTAGCAGGCTGATCAAAAGCACTTCCTGGGAAACTCTTATTGCCATAGGTATAACGGGCGCCACGACCACGATAACGGCTACCGCCAAAGTTATTTCCACGACCAGCTGAGTAACCAAAGCTCTGATGACCATAATAACAGCTACCACCAAAGTTACTTCCACGATCAGCCGAGGAAGCAGAGTAGTGGCCACTGTTTTGAAAAGTTGAGTAAACTGTTTCCTCTGTCAGACTGACCATAGTACGGAGTTCTATCAGACTGACCGGGATACGGATTCTATCAAATTGACCAGGAGTTTTGTACCCAACAGAAGCAAAAATGTTTACATCAGCTTTCCTAGAAAGCACCTTAGTTGGATGAGCACGTCTGTATGACTCTGCAGACTTGATCATTTCATCAAAGTTTTCACATCTCTCTCACACAAAAAAGTGGCCAACTCCTTTGAGACACACTCCAAAAACTGCTCACGCAAAATAAGATCCACCAGATCTTCAAAAGACTTATCAATTTTTGACAAAGAGACCCAACGGTCAAACAAACGCCTAAGTTCAACTGCAAAGGTCTCGAAAGGTTCATCGGAGCTAGGCTTAGCCTCACGAAAACGCTTACGAAAACCATCTGGAGTACATTGAAATTTTTTCAGCAAGCTCTCTTTCAAAAGCTCGTAAGACACAACATTATTTTCAGCGAGACTGTGATAGAGAGTTAAAGCAGAACCTCAAGTAGTGCAGACAGGTATGTTACCCCCAAACTCTCAGACCATCCCAAGGAACGAGCATGGGTTTCAAAACGAAACAAGTAACTGTCTATATCATCAGTTCTTTCTTTAAAAGGGGGCAACTTAGGAAAGGTTGGGCGAGGGGCGTTTAAACCTGGGGAAAACCCCAACCCTGACTCTCACTGTCCTGTCCTGAGACCACACTCTGCTGAGAAGTTATTTGTAACTGTATTCTTTTAGTTTCCTCTTGTATCTGTATCTGCTCTCTTTTAGTTTCCTCTTGTATCTGCTCTCTTTTAGTTTCCTCTGTTATCTGCTCTTTTAGTTATCTCTTCTTCCTGTACTCTCAACTGAAATTCTTTCAATCGCATTCTTTCCTCTCTTTCCATGTCCTGGGCAATACACTTGTCAACATAGGCCAACAGATCTTCTCCCTCCAGACCACATACCTTACCTCGTTGTAAATATTTAGCGAAAACTTTGTCCTCGTCCACAGAGGACACAACAGGACTTTCTTCCTTAGCCTTCTGTGCCATCATGAAAATATGAAATAATGTCCTGTCAAACCCGACACACACACTAGTGGATCAAATACAAACAATTGCTATCACAAGCAAAAAAATTTGAAACCCCTGTCCACTAATATATATATATGAATTCCAAAGAGGATTTTTTTTTCAAACAAGCATTAACGGCAATCACTCTTAAAAAGACTAAGTATTATCAAACCCACCAACACAAAGATAGAGATAAACAATGAAACAGGATTTTAGGGATATGGGGAGAAAGAAAAAACACAATCGGTAATCAATGCTAAATTTTCAGCAACAAGTATAAATCAAGCAATGGCATGAGAGTAATAACAATATAATCAATGTATTGTTGTTGTTGTTGTTGTTTTACACACTAAGCATTCAAATGAAAACAACTATAATTTTTTTTTCAAAACTGGTTCAGGGCAGCCACTCACACACTCACTCATTCAAGAGAAAAGAACCCTGAGAATGCTGAAGAAGCCACACAATCCCTAAGTAAAGATAGAAACAGAAATAATCAGAGAGATGACTGAAGATAATAAAATTAAAGCCCCCAAAGGAAAGAAGAACTAGGAACTAGGCCCTCGTATCTCCTGAAACTATACAGAAGGAGATACCCGTTACGCTGGAGACGGGAAAGAAAGTAGACAACAACAGTCATAAAACAAAACAATACAACACAACTCAATTGTTCAAAGGAAAGTCTGTGAACGTGACCTATCACATCTAATTGGGGCAATTATAAGGGCCACAAAAAACAAATCCTACCACTAAGGCAATTTTTAATTCAGTAGCAAAAGCAAGTTAACTACGGGGTCACCGATGTTACGGATGGTGTGTGGTGCGTGTTTTGTTGTCTGACTCTCGCTCTCAAAAGTTTGGATGCGTGTACGACTTTTCCCTACACACACCCACACCATACGAACATAGATAGCCAGGCAACACACGTGTAAGATTTTCTTCTTTTTATATGCTGCCTGAACCATCAATATGAATCATTACCAAATCAATACATGCCATTTCATAGAATACAGATCAATGCACGTCAATTAAGACATTAATACATAAGACACTTCAATCATCATATATCAGCGTATCATACTACGTATCTTGATTATAACTCGCTTATCTCGCCGGCGCCGTCCACAATATCTCAAATATACAATCAACGCATTCAGTTCCACAGTACCCACGCCACAGTCTTTCAGCATTAAAATAAGACGAAGACGGATAACCAAGGTCCCCACACGGTAAAACACAGCCGTTCACAAAAACACAAGCGATGAAGAAGAAACAGGGTCTCAACACAGCAAGCACAATATATTACGTCGAACTATCAGAAGAAGAACCGCAAATTCACAAGGCACAGCAATCCACAGGAGAAGAACCGCAGATTCATAACAGCACAGCAATCCGCAGAAGAAGAACCGCAGATTCATAAAGCACAGTAAACCATATTGAATCCCGGAGAACACAATTTCACCAAAGTCCATAGAACACAATAAACTTCGGTTCGACGCACCGTTGATCTAAAACAAATATTAACTTCTCCGTGTATTTATACTACAGTGTTCACATCAATAAATATAGCCCACCGACACACATGCGGTGGTACAATTGGAGCACATATTAAATATTCTTACAGGAGTTTTTAAGTCACTCTCGGCGACACAGCATTCACAACAATTTATAACAAATACATTTCCTGCTACATATTCCGCTGGTACCGTCATCAAAAGCATCCCACATACACAGTGAACATCGATGCACTACTGACCACTCGGTCAGCCTCTCCACATAGTAACACTACGGAGAAAAAACGATGATTAAACAAATAAATTAGGCTGGACACCAAATCCTCGGCCGTTAGTTCTTGCTCCCTTCTCTTGTCTCATATCATTATTTTCGTCATGTAGTTAAATATGTCATTTTAAGTTGACGTCATAATTTACGTTGACGTCACAGTGATATTGAAGTAGGTAAACAAACGTTCAGCTAGATTCTTATTAAGTTTTCTACTAGGGCTTGCGATCGATGGTTGCCTGGGATTCCTCTCCTAACTGTAACAATGATGTTTTAAAAACAGCTGGTTTACAGAGCCTTTAAACTCTTTTCCATCATCAACTTGAATCATCCAGGATACTTTAATGGCCTCTCATGTATATTTGTTGTAAAGCTACAGCCACAGCAGTTGAGCTTTTATCTGTTAAGGTTCAGCTCTTTGTATCTTGAAGCCATGTCAACAACTGTCAAAGCATACTTAAACTTTTTTCTTCTAACTTTGTCATGTGGAAGATACAGCAAGTCCATCTGGTGGGTGTCATTTGGAACTGAATTAACAAATCTAGGCCTTATTATTCTTTTGGGGGCAGGCAGATATATTTGCCAAATTGCCTGTTTTGAAAGCCAGTCTTTCGCATCTGATTCAGACACTCTAGCAGCTTTACTCAGTTTTTCATAGCAGTCTTTCCTTTCCAATAACCTTTAGGAGAATAATATATTTTGTACTTGTCCATAAGAAGGACTGTATTTTAATTGTATTTTAAATTGTTTGTGCAAGAATATAGATTGCTCCCATAGCACCCACAATAAAACCAATTTCTGCTATTTTCTGTTCCTCAGATGGTTCATAAAAGTCAGACAGTTCTGGAAGTGGCGATGTTAGAAACTTCTTTCCTGTCACTAAGTAATACTCATCATTGCCTCATCAACGTCTGTAAATGTGTGCTCTGCATGTCCCTGTTCTCTTAACTTTTTATTAATAAAGTCTACGTGAGCAATCCTCCTTTTCTCGTAAGCGTCTCTTGCTTTAGCTAACTCTTCTATTGCTTTGTTATGACGTTCTCTCTCTTCATCGGACCGCAATTTACTAAACATATAATTGCTTCCAGAGAAGGCCAAGGCATTAACAATAGCTCCTCCTACCATCCTAACTACTCCCACCATCTTTTTATAAATCAATATTTTCTTTATGAATTAATCTTTCTATGAACTAATATTTTCTGGGATAATCCCCTGTGTAACAAGAAAGTCTTTTGAGGCAATCCCTGCAGTAATTACAACTATAACCTTAACAACATCCTCAATGTCTAACCTTCCTAGGTCAGCCGGCTTCATCTTAAACATGTTTTTTGCTAACACGCTATAGCCTATACTAAGACCGCTAATCACAGCAGAATGGTAAATCGTATTGATAATCTTTTTTCACTCATCTTTTTATTAACTAAAAAAAATAATTAAAATAAACATAATACGAAAGACTGTCTATGTGCTTTTTAATCAAATAATCTTTTGTTGTTAAAGCTAAAAATAAGGTTGCAACTAGTTTTGGCGAATTTTCTATCTTTCCCATGTTGGGCGGTTTAACAAACATTTTGCAAGGGTTGAATAAACTATAACACCAACAATAGGCACTGCATAATTAACCAACGTTAAACTCATGGTTTTAAAAGTATTATATTATTTTTTATTTGCTTTTTAAAATGGATTGTGACGAACTATTAAAGTGTGAGGAGCAAGCAGACTACTCCGTAGACCACTGCCATAAAGAAAGATTATACTCTCTGGCTGCGTGTGGAAAAACTAAACAGTATTTAGGCACTGAACTAAGTATTGAACAGATTCAACAACTGTCTACATCAGACGTTGAGAAGTACTACGCTAGGTACGAAGCACAGCTAGGGTCAAAAATGGTTAGATCGGTGGGTCAGACAATGATTAGTTTATATGCTAAGTTAGTAAGTAAGATGGCGCCGGTTGATTCAGAAGAAGATTTAAAATACGACTTATCACAAGATCCGGTTTTTAAACAAGTCACTAGAAACTCTTGCATGTGACATGTATTACAAATTTGGGACTATGCTATGTCCATTCATCATGGGATTAATTACTTTTAATCATATTAATTTTGATCAAATTAAATTTAATCGCAATAAAAAAAATGAGCGATCAGGAGAAGAAGACACCGCAGGACAATCCGCAGGACAGACCGCAGGAGCAGAATGCGCCACAAGTGAATGTGCCGCAAGTGAGTAGTGTTACTAAGACTAAAAATCCTGGACGTATTGAGGCTGGGCGTAAACTAGCTGAATGGAACAGACTGCAAAAAGCAAACCAATCAACAAAACAAAAATTGTTAGATAGTAATACAACATCGCCACCAGCAACAACAACCCAATTAACAACAACACAATCACAAACAAACGATAAGATGTATTATTATGTATTGGCTGCTGTTGTTGTTGGTGGGGGAGGTTTTAGCATACAAATGTCTAACACCATACTTAGCAGCAAAGTCACAAACACCCACAATCCCAGTAAAAGAAGAAGAGTCAGCTTCTGCAAAAAAAGAGCAACCTCCTGTTGTAGACCCATTTTCTATGTAATAGTTTTTAAGAACTAAATAAAGTACAAGTTAAGAACTAAATAAGTACAAGTTAGTTAGTTATAGAAAGTACTTTTTAAGTTAAGTGCAAGTAAATTACAAGTAAAGTACAAGTAAATTATAAGTTCTTTTTTAAGTTCTAGTTAGGTTCCTAAATAAGTACTAGTTAGGTTCTTAAATAAGTACTAGTTGGGTTCTTAAATTAAGTACTAGTTAGGTTCTTAAGTTAAGAACTTGGCTTGTACTTAACTTTAGAACCTGGCAAGTTAATCTTTTAAAGTTCTCCAATGCCTACAACATATGAAAACTCAGGACTAACGTAAGTTCTCTTGTTTTGTTAGAGACTAGTGATTTCTTATTAACTGCAGTTGTGTTTACGTGATGAAGAGTAGAGCGCAGATTAACATTTGTGTGATAAAATACTTTGTTTTCAAAGAGAGCTTGCTTGTAGTTATCGTGAGATATATTTTTTTTTGACAACTTCTTTACTTATGCCCTTAGCTTTTTTCATTACAGAAGTCTGGCTAGCAACGCTGTACATCTTTGACCGCAAACCAACATATTCTTTGATAACTGTCCCATTAAGTTCATCCTTCATCTTTCCAATCACTTTCTTGTTAACAGTTGAATGTAAAGGACTGTCTTTTAGATAGTCGCATGTGTCGTACCACCCATCAGTTCTTTAGCCACTTCTGTTTCTAAATCCTTATAGAAGTCTTCTGTGGGGACGTCTAGAATAAAAGAGTCAGTGTCTGTGTAAGGACTCTTGCTTCTGGGTACAGTGGTTTAAAGTAGTCGTACAAAAATTTTCTAACATCAATAACTTGACAACTCTAATACGGTAAAGCCAATACACACTGGCTTGTCCAACTTAACATCCTTTTTCTTCATCATAATGCCAACCAGGCTGTCGTTAAATCTTCTAAAGTCTTGATAGTTGGGTTTAGAGGCAAACTTAATTGCTTGGTTTTCTTTTGTAACTAATTTAACGTCTTTACGATTGTGTACGTTCTCCATGGTTTTACCAAAACAGCTGTTGTTCATTAACTTAAGAAGTCTTTTTCTGAAGCATCAGTGGCTTGGGTTCTAAGATCAGTATTCTTCTTGATGTATGGTCTCATAAAGGGCTCTTGATCACAGATAATTATTCTGTGAACAGCTGTCAGTTTCAGTCCGTGTCTTAGGTAAAACTGTAACAGTCTGTAATGACACACATATTTAGTCTTGTGCCTAAGATTGGGAAAAAGTTTAGGAGGTTCGATGGGGCTCATCTTTAATCTTTCTGCGGATAGTGGGTAATCGTTGTGGAGATCGTGTAATTCTTTAGGATATTCTAAGTCCACTTCCAAGATTAGTCCTGCTGGATTATCGGGCGTAAGCTGTGAAACATACCTAACACAGTATTGACATCATGAGGCCCTTTTATCATTTTAAAGTTTCTCAGTGGGAGCTGTTGACTCATGGCCCATCCATACAGATTGTTGGCGTCTAAGTACATTAGATAGTTGGATGGTTTATTTGGGTCATAATCGTCTAAATACTTGTTATTGGCTTTACAGTAAGGATGTGAGGCCATGCTAATACCTCCCCTTAGACCGTCTTCAATCATCTGAAGTGTGGGGAGATCAGATATTAAGTCAATCTGAATGTTTGTAGACTTTAAGAAAGCATCCCAAGAAAGGCCTGGCGCAGAGATGTAATGCGATGAGTCTAAGCTGTAATGTTTCATGCATGTAGTTCTGTAATTCTGAAAGACGTCTGCTAATAAACACACGTCAGCCATTAGATATTGATCGTGATAATCGCCCATCGTTTCACAGTGTAATTCTGTCCAGGCTTTCTGAGCGTATTCATATTCAGCATCAGTTATGTCTTTGCCTCTAAGACTAGAAAAGAAAGCGCCTTTAGGAGGAAGCGAGTCTTCATCAAACCTGTCCACGAGTTCATGTATTCATAGGGGTAAACTCCTTTACGCACCAAAGACGGATCAAAGTATTCTTTAGTGATTGGAAAGTCTTGTAGAGATCCTGCTAGTTTATCCAAACTCCCCATCAGATGTTGGGCTGAGTCATAAAAGGATAAACAGTCAAGAGTAAAAGTCATGTACTTTTCTGAAGACTGTGCAATGCAGGTAACCCTCTTATATTCAGAGTTACTGCTTGCATGATAAAATGAGAATCGTAACCTTGTAAGTTATGAAAGAAGATAGGCAGTTTCTATTTTTTTGGGTCAACCTTAAGTTGAAGATTACAATTGTTGTGCGCAGCCCCTCTAATTTGCCAGTAATGTGATCGTGGTCTCTTACTGTCACGTCTTTACTGTTAGGTGTTAGCTCTAAACCGCAAATCCAACAGTGTGTAGATGAGTCATAACGTTCTTGATCTTCAGGAGTCATAACAATGTCTGAAGATTTAGTTGGTTGGATAACTGATTGCGAAGTTTTTTCATTTGTTCTAAAAATCTACTAGCTGCGTTGGGGCTTCTGTAAATCTCTGGGCGTGTGTGTGCCCCGTCTGACCTAACAAAAATTTAACGCATAAGAACAGATCTGGTTGTGGGTTAATAAGGTTGTTTTTTGTTCTTGCTGTTGTGGGCCGTAGTACTGTGGCAAGATTGATTCAAAGTCAGCATAAACTACGTATGGGCTCATCTGCATTTTGTGTACATTCTTAAAGCTAACTTTAGACCCTGGTGGAGGTGTAAGGAGTTTAGTTTCACAGTCTACAAACTTTTTTCAATAAGTTCTATGGCTGGCAGCTGCTTCTATAGTTGGGATTCTAACCAGACACCTTCTACAAATATCTTGTTTAGATTTATGCTTTGATGTATATTCTAACAGTCTGCTTATTGTTCTGATTAATACATAATGACTCTTAGGACCGTCTGTAAACAGTATCAAGTCTACATGTTTGTTAAGCGGTTCGCCTAAAGTAGGAGCGTTTGGAGAAATCCTTAGAGGCACTAGATTGGCTTCTACAGACCATGTGTATACGTTTACGGCGATTGGTTTGTTTTGCTCTTCAAACTGAGATATACTGTTTATACTTACTGGAAAGGTTTATTATCAAAGTTCAGTTCTTGTTTGTATTGTTCATAATTGGAGCTCTGTTGCATGATTTTTAACAGGATGTAGATGCGCTAAAACGCACCACATAAAACACATGTTGTCACGATTTTGTATGTTTAAGACTGCCCGTTTTAACTCTAACTCTTTTGGGAGAGAAATGTAAGAATTGCCAACTATAGGATAAAACTTTGTTTGTCTTAATCTTATTTCAAGGACTGTTCCTTCAGACCAGCTAGAACCCCTTAACTTTGCCTCCTCACTTGCGTGGTTAAACTGTGTAAGCATGTAGTCAGCCCAGCAGAGTTAAAGTCGTGATAACTGATTACTTCTTTCTGTTTAGTTGAAACCCAGACTGGCATGTTAGTATCATCAGGCGTTATATAATCAATCAGAACGGCCAACAACACTTTTACTGGTGGTTCGCGTTGAATAGACTCTGGGATTTTAGAGATAGCATGTGCCACGCTTTCATGAACGTTTGTAGGGTTAATGATGTCCATGTCTACTTCACTAAACATATCGCTTAATTGTTTGTCACTGCCGTCAAGTATTTCTTCCATCGTATATAGTTTTCCGTCCTCGAATTTACTTGTGGTCGTCATTTTTAAAGCCAAAATATTTACGTAGATTAAAAAAATAAATGTATATAAAAGTAAGTAAAAACGCGCTATTTATTCTCCACCCAAGCCTCGCAACACTTCAAGACGCGTTAACCTTACAATAACGCCCGCCAATATTTTAGCTTTTTCTGAATCACTACAGTCAATGTTTATAACTTTGATTGCTTTGTTAAATAGTTCACTATGATCTTTTATTATATTGTCTATATCATTCTCAAACCCAAATTCACTAAAATCAATTTTTAACATTTTCATTGTTTCGTTAAATAGTTCATTACAATTCTTTAAATCAGATTCACTGAGTTCGGCAGTCATTTTTAAACCTAAAATTTTAAATAAATAAATAAATTAAATCTGCAAAACATTCATTGCCCACACACGATCAATAACACCACTGCAGCGGACTCTACAACCCACACGCTGTAATGCACTAGCGACAGAGAGGGAAAAATCAATAACTACCTGTCGGCTTCTACAGAGCAAGGAGCCAATATTCTCCGTAACACCATCGCTATGTCCTTCACTGGGACTGTGATTGAGAATCGGAACTCATTGTTAAATTTTGTAACAAAGATATTTCTTAAGTAACGCAATCTATCTGCACCTCTGTTGCTATTACTTCTTTTGTAAGACCCCGTAGTCCGTCCATGTCTAGCAAACTCGATTTTATTATCCTAATTTATATTACACATGCGCGCTCACAAATGTTGTTTCGGTTTCATAATGTTAATGCATCCACTAAGGTCAGCACATGCGCACTTACAATGTTGTTTCGATTTCATTATGTTAATGAGGTTAGCGCATGTGCAGTGGGATTTTTTGTCACGGTATTTCCGACGAACAAAATTTTCAGAAGCAGAATTAGGTCAACTCATTCGCGAAAAATGTTTTAACAGGAAATTACAGTGACAGAAATCCCACTGCGCATGTCTGGTCGGGCTGGAATAGCAGACGACAAACTCTGGACTGGCTGAAGCAGACGACGCCTCTGGGCCCGCGGTCTACACAGTAGCTGAGCTAGTATTGATTGCGGGCGAGTAGCGGTGGTGGGGGCTGCAATCAATAGCTGGTGAGAGAAGCGCGGGCAGTCATTCAGTACTGCCGGTGTAAATTGTCTTAGGGCGACTAGTCTGTAAACCCTTTTGTTAATCTTTTTTTGTCTATTTTGGGTTTAACTGATCGTGTGTTTGTTTTTCAATGTTCTGTTTAATTACATCAGTGTCTACCTCCCGCGAAGTAAACGTCTTTCTCCACTCTTTTTGAAGTTCAATTTTTTGTCGCCTATAATCATCACCGTCAGCCATAAGCTTCTGAAATTCTTTGTCTGTAATGTTTTCATCCTGTAATGATTTGCTTATTCTTAATCTTAATGAACAAAGTTTTGCCGATGCTAGGGCAACAATGGCAGTGTGCTTTTGTAATTTAGGAGTTAATTTTTTTAAAACGGCACTTACAATCATAGACACGGCGCCTAACCTAAACCAAGGCCCCCTAATGCTAAAGAGGCTGGCGCACCAACTCCAGTGGTTAAAACAGCAACACTAGAACCAGCACTTACGCTAGCTACAACTGATGAGCCAGTAATTACTAAGAAAGAGTATTTAAAGCTTTAGCATATTTCTTTCTAGTAACCCTATACTTATCCAAGTCGCTTTCTATTTCCTTTCGAAGTTCAGTTATTTGCTTTAACCTAAACTGTTGAACCTCCATTTTTTAATCAAGATTATTTTATTAATTAATCTTATACATATCTTCTTATTAATCCGTCTGGCAGCACTTCATCAACAGAGTAAAACGCAATAAATTCAACATACTTAATGAAAATAAAGTCGAGTACTGTTAGTTTGTCTTTGTCAACCACCACAGTAACCTTGTCAGATGATACATGGGTGTTTATTTCATCCTCGTTTTTAGTAATAACAATAACAAACTTAAGAAGGGCATCCAAGTTTTCGGCCTTTATTTGTATCCCTCTGATTAACACATGTTCTGGCAAACTAGTATTGCCCTCCCTTGGAGTAATAAATAAGCGAAAAATCATCGTCATTTGCCTAGGTAGTGATTCTAGCGTTGGGGTAAATTCTAAGCCGACAGTGTCACCCCCTACTTCAGCTAAGGACTTCTTTCTCTCTATTTGACACCAAGAGCACAGACACAGTCAGCCGTGTCTCCCTGATGAGTCCGATCCCGCGGACGAAAGGCCTAGGAGCAGGCAATACAAATAAATGTGCCTTCGAGAGAGATTATGATGGTTCCCTCAGGCAGCTAGTGAAGGGCTTCTCATAGTTATAATATATTCCCCCGTTTTCTTCATCTTCAATTTAAAAAAAAAAAAATAAAAAAAAAAAAAAAATAAAGTTCAGATCTTTGCCAAGTCATTACTATATCGACTGAAGAATTGTTAACCTGCACTTGTTTTCCCCACTACTTAATTGTTCAGCATTCTATTGTTTGGTCAATCAGTGGGAGATTGTATCTCTTTAGAGATCCAAGTAAGGTTGTTCTGTACAATTCTTAGCCCCTCACAATGCTTGGGTTATTGAACAGCAGAGCTGACCACTCAGACTGTTCCATATCTTTTGACCTCCCTTGCATCCTTGAATGGATCCTCAAGCATAGGCTCAAAGATTGTCCCTTACATTTTATACTGTTTGAATAATGCTTTTAGTTTTTCAGCAACTTTTTTCCTCTCCACACCTTTGTTTTGTTCCATTTTACTACCCTTCGCTGGCTGCTTTGGGGTGCTGTTGGATTCTTTTTTTTTGAACCCTTGGCGGTGAGAACACCACAGAATTATGGACTGTGGTGTGTCTCTATTTGACACCAAGAGCACAGACACAGTCAGCCGTGTCTCCCTGATGAGTCCGATCCAGCGGACGAAAGGCCTAGGAGCAGGCAATACAAATAAATGTGCCTTCGAGAGAGATTATGATGGTTCCCTCAGGCAGCTAGTGAAGGGCTTCTCATAGTTATAATATATTCCCCGTTTTCTTCATCTTCAATTAAAAAAAAAAAAAAAAAAAAAAAAAAAAATTAAGTTCAGATCTTTGCCAAGTCATTACATACGCTGAAAATTGTTAACCTGCACTTTTTTTTCCCCAAAAAACTTAATTGTTCAGACTTTTTTCTCTTAGCACATTTCGATCTCGTTTTAGTTTTTTTAACGCTTTTCTGTTGTGTTCCGAACCGGGCTAACAAGAAGGCCCCCTTTTCTTTTTAAGGCTTTTCTAAAATTGTTGTTTTTATATATACTCTCCGCAAAATTTAAAGGGGCGGGAAAAACATTCCTGTCCCCCAAGCAAAAAAAACCCAAAAAAAACCCCGAATCATAAATATTTAATGCAACTTTAATCCATCGTTTATGCCAAAAAAATTCATTGACAATCAAATCCATTGGTTTACACCCGTCACAAAACAACACCCCCCCTTCTAAAAAATTGCAAAAAAAAGTCAGGTCTTTTTGTTCAGTTCAAAAACGGGTGTGGCCACCATTTGCGTCAGACAGTCCCCCACCGTCGCCGCATGAGGGGACAAGGTTGTGCAGATCTGTTGCAGGATGGGGGCCCACCCCTGCTGCGGGAAGGGGAAAGGGCTCGCCCCCATCTAGGGGCGGGGGGTTGATTGTCCCTGCGGCACCAAAAAGTCCCCGGGTTTTGCAATGGGAGCCAGGTCTGGGGGATGGGGCGGCCCAGTCCAGGGGGGACAACTTGGCACGCTGCGGAAGTCCCTCACCCCCAAAGCACGGTGGGGGGTGGCGTTGTGCCCTGTAGAAGGGGGAGCCAGCCCCATTGGCCCCCAGATGGGGACGTGATTGGCCCGACAATCTAAACCCTGTACCCCCCCGCCGGTCGGGTTGCCTCGAATGAGGTTAAAGAGGAGTCCTCCCTGGGATGAAACCTCCCCACACCATCCGGCCCCCCCCTCCATACCGGTCGTGCTTTGGGACGCAAGCATGGCGAATCGTGCTACACGTCCCCAAACCCCCCCGGGCATCACGTTCGAAAAAGTAAATTTTGAGACCCGTCTGTAAACGGACTTGCCCCCTGCTCCCTGTTTTAAACGCTGGTGGTTCGGAAAACGCCATCCGATTTTGACGAGACGTGGTGTCGCGGTATAGGGATGGCAGGGGACCCTTGAGTGGAGGTTACCTGTGCAGGCGTCCCTAACAGTGTCCGGGAGATGTTAAGTGGGTAGCCGTCCTCAGGTTGCTACGGGGGTCCTGGCAGTGTGGTTCTTCACGCAGTCCACACCTGAAGGTAACGGTCGTCGCGATGGTTTTTTTCTTGGGCGTCCGGAGCGGGGGCCCTTCATCGGGGACTACGGTGGTTTGGAAGCTTCAGCCGGCGTTAATAATGGAGTGGCTCACTCCCAAACCGTTGGCGACTTCCCCGCCGGGGGTTCCTCCTGAGCCGCCCGCGCCCGTCCACGATCAGGTTAATGTCTCTGTCTTGGGGCTTGGTTATTGAGACCCCTGGTTGCAGCCCTTAAATACCCCTAACCGGTACCTTTTGGGGGGCAGTGTTTTATAGGGGGCATGGCTTCACGTGCAATTTGCCAACACCTGCCGCAGCCGCTTTGCAGCTGACAAGACTGATTTTTTTTACATTCCGTAAATTTTATCGTTTTCTGCGCCGCTCAAAAAACATTTTCATAATCAAAAGCTGCCCCAAAAAAGGTTTTGGGGCCGTGGGAGCAATAAATTTTAAAGGGGCCGGGCCCCCCATGCGCATTTTCAAAGTCGTTTTTTTGTGGGTACAATATATCTATCTGCACTTCTGAAAACAAGGGTTGGCCCTAATTTTTCGGACGGTATTATAATTGGGGCTTCGTAGTTCAAACTTTAAATTCCCGTAATTTTAGGGGCAGCCCAAGCATTCCTCTTTTATGAAGTTTGTATTCACGTTTTCCAAAACGTTTGCTCTTTTAAAATTTTTTATCTCTTCTAGGGCGGTGTGCTCCGTTTTTTGTCTTCAAAATTTTTGTTTTTTTGTAAACCCGCATTGTGTATTTTAAAAACCATAAACATTTTCCCGGGGATCCTATTTGATCAAACCGGTTTTGTGCTAGGGCTTTTAGCTCACTGCGGGATTTAGGAGCTACTCCCCTTTTTTATTCGGCCCCCCCGGCATTCTTTTTAATATTTAAAATTATAGAAACAATCTCAAAAACAATCTACAAAAAACAAACGTATTGAACTGGAGGGGCAGTCCGAAGCATACTTAGCGTGCTTTGAGTTTTTTAACTGCTCTTTTATTTTTTTTTTTTTCATCTTTTTCCTTTTTATTAATTTTTTTAAACATTCTTTAAAACTTTTTTGTCCTTTTGTGCACTGGGGGTGGTGTTTTTTTGCCCGGGTGGGCTCTGCAGTCATGAAATACGGGCTGGTACACCCATGGGGATCCCTACTTAAGGCTGTTATGAGCTGCATCCTGTAGTCAAATTTTACCTCTGTTCAGGAGCAGTTATGTCCCTTTGATATCTTAATGGAGTGTCCTGCACGTGCCTGTACCCATCGTCAACACAGCGCAGGCCTCCAAGGGTGGTACGGACTGCTCAAAAGGGCGGGTGAAGACGTGCTTCTCTGGGTCCTCCCGGAACCTTCGGGTGTTTCTTTTTCTTCTTTGCCTTAACTAGGCTAAACCCTGGAGAAAGGTCCAGTGACGGTGAGGAAAGACCCACTGACCACAGGGAAAGTCCTGTTGACAGTGGGAAAGACTACAACTTTGGATTCTCTCTTGAGGGCACATAAGACCGTATAGCGAAAGCTTGGCTGTGTCTGGAGTGGCACTGTCTTCATCTGTCCGTGGGCAGGGGTGGTTGGGTCTGTGGGGGTGTGCTCGGCAGCTGGAGGGTGGTGTTTTTCGCCGGTGGGCTCTGCAGTCATGAAATACGGGCTGGTACACCCATGGGGATGCTACTTTAAGGCTGTTATGAGCTGCATCCTGTAGTCTAATTTACCTCTGTTCAGGAGCAGTTATGTCCCTTGTTACTTAATGGAGTGTCCTGCGCGTGCCTGTACCCACCCGTCAACACAGCGCAGGCCTCCAAGGGTGGTACAGGACTGCTCTAAAGGAGGGTGAAGGGGCCCGGCTTCTCTGGGCCCCCCCGGCACCTTCGGGTGTTTCTTTTTCTTCTTATACAACCGATTTTAACTGCGTTCTAAAGTCCTTTTAAGACAGCATTATTTTTTTTGAGTTAAGAGCCACACAGAAACTAAGGCGTGGCGGCCACTAAAGGCTAGTTTTGGGACAGAGCTTTTCTTTTTTTAACAATGTCTCGTTCAGCTGAACAGTCATCAATAATAAACAGTGTTTCAGTCCATCAAATAGTCTATAGTAATGTTCTAAACAGTCGCTCAGTTTGTCGCTAGGATCAACTAAAAATATTTTCTCGTCTGTCCAAATAAACTTCCTTTCTTTGTAAGATTGTTGTGCTTAATGGTTGTGCAGAATATAACAATGTGCTCGTAATGAAACCTGTATTTTGTTTGTAACAAATCAAGTACGAAGACATTTTTTCCCACACCCAGTAATCCCGCAGATAAGAGAACAGTGCGGATCTTTAGGAAGAAACTTCAAGCTATTCCATCTGTTTTTATTAGAATATTTCTTCTGTATTTTAATAAGCTGCGTCTTTTAGCTTTTTTCTTCAAGTTTAACTGAGCATCACAAACCATAAAATGTGCATTTTTATTGGACCGTTTCCGTCTGCTTTCTTGTGAATATTTATTTTTATACCATCTTGCCCTATCCTTTCTCCACTTCCAAAAAATCTGTTGTCAAATGTAGATCTAAAATCCAGCCACAGCCCATATTTGGTTATTAAGTAGTCTTCAAGTCTTACATCATAAACGCGAAGTTTTTTACATACCGATCAACTGCAGGACCCTTTGCCTACCTCCAGCGAATAACTTTCTTATTTCATTCAAAGTTTTGGGTGAGGTAAAAGTCCGCGCCCGAATACAACTGATCAGACTTGCCATTTATTGACAGTAAACATTCTCAATTTTTGGATTATAAAACACTTTGATTCTCTCTGAAAAGGAGTTTTTCCCTTCAGTAAATAAGAACAAAATTCCTTTTAAAGACTTCAGAGACTGATTTAGATGTATGTTCCAAAAGAGTGTCTCGCTTGTTTCTATTTCTGTAATGGCGTGTATAACGTTTTCAAAATAAATAACCGTTTTACTTTTATACTGGGTTAAGATTGTTTGGCCAGTCTGGGGTTAGTAACACATCAAACTCAAGAGAAATGTCACAAACCCGCGTATTTAGCTTCAGGATCTTCAGACAGAACGACAGAACCGCTAGGATTAAATGTTAGATGATAAGTAAGGTTTTCTTTTAGTGCGCCTTGGTAATATGGCATATGCGTCTTTAACAGCTCAAATCTAGAGGGATGCAGAATCTGTTGCCAAATGCTTCTGCTACTGCCTCATCTTTAACATCATTCTTTGCATCCCAGCCCCAACTCTGTGCTTGAGGCCGTTTGTGTCTTGTATTCCCTGAAAAAACTTTCTCTTTTCTTTCTTTTTAGGCAGCCATAAATCAGAATAAAGGGCAAAAATGTCGGCCTCGTTTAGTACAAAGACTTCTCTGCCCTCCAGTTTGATTGCTATTGTTTAACGATAGCCCTGCCTAAATTGGCAACAACAGTAGCATTAGGATCTGCTGATGTAATATCTATTTTGAATGATAGTTTAGCGGTGCCTGGCATTATAACATCGTCAGCCCCAAAGATCAGGAACTTGGACTATTAAAGTTTTTTCCAGGCTGAACTGTTGATGGGGTATTTACACTAATTACAGTCTGCCTTATACCTTTTACGCCAGGGGGTTTCCCTTCTCTTTTCTGTATGGATCGAGGTCACAACCGTATGAGTTCATTTTTTATAAAACAAAAAAAAATTATAAATAAAAAATATGGATGAAGATTTTGCCCCCAATTGATCCTATTGAAGAAGAAGAAGATGAAACAGAACTGGGCCCTTCATTGCAAGAAGAGTTGAAGGAGCGGGTTCTTTACTCCCTAAACAACGTCAAGAACTATTGCGAGAAAGAATTCAATCATTCTATTAAGCATAGGACGAGAGCTACCAGGGTGCTTGATCCTAACGATTTTGAGGAGATGGTGGGCTTTTGTATAAAAGAACCGGTGCAGGGCCCGGTAAGAGTTACTAAAAAGTCAGACAAAACAAAGTTTTTAAGTCTAAAAACAATTAAACGAGCCTCCATGCTGCTAAGGCAAAAACAATTAAACCTTTTAGAGCTTAGAGCCGAAGCCAGTCTTTTACAGAACTTGGAGCGGGGGCTGCCAACACAATCAAAAAATTTACAAAACATACCTCTTCAAGTTTTAAGTCAGCAAGCAGATGATGCAATTAACAAAACAGATGTTTCAATTAGAAGAGCAGAAACTAATAGCAGAAATTAAAAACGAGTTTTAATGAGGAGACGCAATTAAAAACAATTGACGATTCCCCAAATTCCCCATGCTTTGAAATCCTGGGACTTAATGCTGCTCTACGGACAATAAGGGGTGAACTAAAAAAACAATTTGGCAAAACTTGGTGAGCTAGATAGAGAGATAGAAGAAGAAAAAAATAAACTAGCTGATGCAGATGATAACAATTTAGGGCGAGAAGAAAAGGTTATAATACAGCAGAAAATACAGGATTTAATGCTACAAAGGGCGGCCAGGTTAGAATTGCTTTCTACTAACAGAGCGCAGTTAGCATCACAAACAAGCAGAATAAGAGAACTATAAACCAGAATACTTTATGAAAACACTACGCTAGCTGAAAGAATAAGGACTCTGTTCAGGGAACAGGGGATTACGATAGTTAGTATATTAACACCCCGTTGGGTTTGCTATCTCTACACTCGTTTATGCTTTAACCGGCAGTGCCCCAAACCCAGGGCCAGTAACGCCTCCAACACCTCAGCCTGGTAAAAGTTGGATTAGAAAACAATTGCATATCTAGCAAACTTATTAAAGAAGTTAGCTGCCAAAGCGCTTGATGCTCTGCCTGGCATAATAGGCAGTGGGTTTTTAGTTGGGTTTTGTCTACTATAGGCAAAGTTGCTGGTAAAATGGCTGACCATCTGTGGACGTTTGGGGAGTGCTAGTGCTGGATTAATTTTAGTGAAATAAAATTTGGCTAATCCAGTTAAAAATTTAAAAATACATACAAGGGCGTCTTTTCGCTAGTGTGACTGTCAGTGTGAGGTCATTAACAGGTGGCGTGCTTTTTGGGCTGCTTTTGGTGTGGGGGGCTTTTACTGGGTTGCTTCTTCAGGCTAGGGACTTTTTTTAAAATAGATGGAGCTGGCCTTGTTGTTTAACCTTGATTTTGCCCAAAGTTTGATCGTCTCCAGCTATAAAGGGGGTTTATGTTTAATTCAGTATCATCCAATCTGTAGTCTAAGGTCGAGGAAACTGTATATCCATGACCCACAACAAAGTCAACCTTTGACCTAGCATGTGCATGAACGTCTTGATACTTTGTATGCTGGCAGGCAAATCAACGCAGAGTTAATAGCATCTTCTAAATTTTGCTAGAATTGTTTTCCCGCTCCCAAAACCTGTAGGGTGTCTTAGTATTGCTCTTAGTCTGTGCTTGTGCCCCCTAATAGACACCAAACATATGTCCGTATGGAGTCTTAATTTTGCATCCTGGCAATGTTAGGGGTTTATTTCATCTAATAAAATGTTGGGCCCCAAACATTAGGGGTTTTGTTCTATTTACATTCAATCGAACTTTTTTTTGTCTGGTTGAAAAGAGTTGTTGGGCCCGGCCGTAGTCAAATTATATTTCTCTTTTTGCACCCACAAATACAATGTACCATCCCATGATTTCGGTCTAACTTTTGTCTAATAGTCAGTTAAGGATTAATGTTTAATTCGTTGCGATTCTTTATATGCATTATTTTCCCTTGGGGTTTTTAAAAGGATTAAATGCATTGGCGTTAGGGACTTCTTGTTTCAGTTGTATTCGCCTGTATTGGTATAAATGAAAGTTTATATATGCCCTTACTAAAGATTAGGGTGGTTAAATGGTTTGCCTATGAAACACCCAGCCAGTAGTTGCGGAATTGCAAATTTAAATGATTCTGGTAAAAGTCTAGGACGGGATGACCAGTGATGGCACTCTATCATTCTTATGGCGGATTTGAATATTTAGTTAGTGGGTTTACAAGTTTTAACTTGGAAGCCATTTATTCATCTATTTCAAAGGTTTGAATTGCTGAAGTTAACGATTGGGATTTTTTTTTATTAAACGCTCCTAATTGTAAACGGCACTTTCGTTAATTTAAAAGGTCCTTTTTAAAATAGTTTTTAAAATAGTTATAAAAAAAGATGTACATTATATAACCAAGGGAAAACGAGCGTTGTTCTTAACAATCCAATTGTCAATTGGCGTGGAAAAAATTTTTTTGGGAGGATTGCATTTTAAAAAAATGGTTTTAAATTTGTTAAGTGGGTTAAAATCTGAAGGGGTCAAAATAATGATCAATTTAGTAGCGAACAAGGCGGTCAAGCAAGTCATGCAAAAATTTTCCAGAAGGTTATTACAACTTTTGTTCTAAAAAAAAAGTCTTTAGCGAATTTGGCATTGTTAACAATTACGAGGCAAACCTCAGAATTTTCTATAAATTTTCACTAGAAGAAAAAAGAGTACACTTTCCCTAAAAGTCTGGTAAAAACTGGGCTTTTCCCCAATAGTGACAGAGCTTATAGATTTAGTACAAGAGAAGTGTTTACAATTTGAAGGTAATAAACCTTCTGATTTTCTTGTAAACCCAAATTTTGTATGTCCATTTAAACAGTAAAAACATATGTTAAATTTTTTTTAATGCTATCCTCTTACAGTTCTCAGCACTGCCGTAATTAAGCAGGTGTTTGCGATTTCAGGGTTTATATTTGGCGGAAACAGTGAATTTAAGGAATTAAATTTTAGGGGCTATAAATTATTAATTAAAAATTAAATTAATCAAGATGGAAAGCCAGTTAATGTTCTGATTTGTTAGGTGCTTAGGTAAAACCATATTAGAAAAGTAGGGAGGCTCAGTCTCGTGGGGGTTTTAAAATTAAGCCTTTTTTTTTTTGTTCTTTTTGGGAGTAATTTGTGAGTTCACGATCGCCAGTTTTCCCGCACGGAACCCCCGTTCAAAGACTGATTCCCCAAATTTTGCGGTTTGCGGTTAATTTATTGTGAAACAGTGTTAATAATTTGGCAGAAAACAACCGGGAAGGACGTATTTTTATGTGGGAAAGGGGGGTCGTCAAATAAGATCCCCCTGTCTGCACCGCAATTTACATCCCCTCCCCATCCCCTCTCCTCTCTCTTCTCTCTCCTTTCCCCTCTCCTCTCCCCTCCCTCCCCCCTCTCCCCCCCCCCCCACTCCCCCTCCGCCCCCCACCCCCACCCACCCAACCCCCCCATCCCCCCCCCCAACCCCCACCCCACTCCCCACCCCCACCCACCCCCCACCCCCCATACCCCCCCACTCCCCCACCCCCCCCACCCCACACCCCCACCCCTCACCCCCCCACCTCCACCCCCCCCACCCAAATTTCCGTCCCCCTCTATCCTCACCAAAAGTCCCTTTAATTATCACTCTCCCTCCCCCACCCCCTCTTCCTCTCTCTCTCCTACTCTTCTCCATCCTTCCTCCTCTTCTCTCCCTCTCTCTCCACCCTTCTCCTCACCCCCCCCCACTACCCCTCCGCCCCTTAAATAAACCCATCACCCCACTCACCCCACCCCCCCCCACCCCCCCCAACCCCCCCCTTACCCCCCACCCCTCTCCACCCCACCCCACACCCCCAAACCTACACTTACCCACCCCCACCACCCCAAACTCCAAGTGACCGTCAGCTTCTCAGATGACGTCCCATGAATTAGTCCCCCATGGGGTCAGGTTTAACCGATCCAGAGTGGGCTCTCCTTTGGCATTTAACCTGAGGTTTGGTGTGGCCCTAGACCTTTTCCCAAAACAAGGGCCTTCATGTGTTTAAATGTGTGTTTTTGGGGTTTGGGTTTAAATGTTTTGTGACCAGGGAATGTTTGGAGGTGTTGATTTGGCGAACTGGTTTGAAACGTTTTCGGGGGGGTATCACCTGTTTGTCCTACATACTGTGCGGGTTGCAGACACCACAGTAAGCATGTAGATCACCCCCCCGGAGTCACAGGACGTTTTTGCGAATGGGGAAAAAACTCCCCGGGCACTGCACCGAGTAGTTTTTGCCTTCAAAGTGCTCCTTTCAATACGCATCTGAGGCGTGGGAAGGCTGTCCACCCTCCTTGTCAGGTCCAAACGGCAGAAGTGAGGGCATCAGTAAATTTCGTAGAGATTTGCAGCACTTTTCCCCAACAACCGGCAGATCTGGCATGACCCGCTTCATGCGTGTGCTGGATTGAAGTGTGGGCTGTAAATCTTCCAGCCAGGTCCTCAAAGGAGGGTTTGAGGGGTGGTGGGTTATGACAAACGGCACCCTGGTGTTGGGCTCCTTCTCTCGGTACTCAAGGGTTGTGTTGCGTGCCTTCATCCGAGCACGCTCCTTGGCTTTACTCACGTCAGTAAGGTGATAGCCGCGTCTGAGGAACCGTGCCGTCATCTTTTCAGCCTGGGCATCGAAATCATTAATATTGGTGCACAAACGACGTAGCCGCAAGAACTGGCTGTAAGGAATGTTCTTTCTCACATGCTTGGGGTGGCAGGATCTGTGGTGTAGATACGCGTGGCTGTCAGTTGGCTTTGTGTAGATGTCAGACACTAGGAAGCCCTCGTCCAGTCTGACGAGTACATCAAGGAAGGGGATCTGCACTGTGGAAGAGGACACTGTGGACTTTATGGACGGATGAAAAGAGTTGATGTATAGTTCAAACTCTCGAAGTTCATTCTCTGTTCCCAACCACAGCAGAAAAATGTCATCTATAAAGCGCTTCCAAAACTCCTTCAGAACAGGGACAGGGCTCTCAGACAGTAGTTGTGACTCCAGTGCACCCATGAATAAATTTGCGGCAGAGGGCGCCATGGGCGTGCCCATCGCAGTGCCTACTACCTGGTGGTAAATCTGATTCTACTACCTGGTGGTAAATCTGATATATATATATATACATATATATGCCAGATGAAACGAATCAATTTTGAATGTCCCCAGCGATTCGTTATAAGCGGCTTCGACTGTATTTGTATATTTTGGGTTGTAAATTTACAAACAGTCCTTCTCGCCAGGCCCGCTCTTCTTACTGTACTCGTCTCTCGTGCTTCCCTGACGGCATTACTCAACCCATCGGTCAGTGCACCTTTACCGGTCAGGATCCAAATGTCTGGAATACCTCCCCATGACTAGAAGTCATTCTTCTTACACTGATTAGTTAACATCATCTACAAAATCTGACCTCCTTACAATTATGCCAACCATCCTGTTCGCTGTCTTTCCTGAACCGTAGCATGGAAGTCTGGAGGTTGACGATGGTGATGGTAACGATGATGATGATGATGATGATGATGATGATGATGATGATGATGATGATGACGACGACGTCGACGACGACGACATCATCATCATCATCATCATCATCATCATCATCATCATCATCATCATCATCCTCATCATCATCATCATCATCATTAAAAACAACAATAACATACATCAATAACAAGAACAACAACAACAGCAATGACAGCAGCTACAACAACAACAACAACAACAAACAACAACAACAACAACGAACTTTTCCAAGAACTTTTCCTATTTTTGTGTACGAAACACCAGCAAATTTCTCTGTGACTTGCCTCCAAACTGTTCTAGACCCAGATCCGAGATTTTCATCAAATCTATGTTTTACTGTCTGTGGTGCCTCACTTTCAATCAGAACTGTTTTCCTCTGAAATGTACATTTCCTTCTACCAAAGAAAAGTCATGTTTGCGTCTTTGATACTGCCTCACAGTACTTTTTTCCACAACAGTGCGGTTTTTCTTTGGAACTTTGAACTTTCCTTTCAGAAGACGTCGAAGTGTGAAATACTTATCTTTGGAAACGGATTGCAATTATCCTCTGGCGTTAGGGCAGCTGTCTTCCTGGTCGACTTGCTTTGCTTGATCAATTTTCTCATTCGATCTGGAACACACACACATACTACTAATACTACTACTACTACTACTCCTACTATTACTAGTAATAATAATGATAATAATAACTGGAGGGATCTACTGTTTCCTCAGAGAAACCATTCAGATATTTCTCCCCTGTGAACATGGTGTCCTTAAGATTTATGGATTGTAGGAGCGCGAGAGTAAAGTGTGAACAGACAAACACACAGACAGGCGGACAGACAGACAGATATGTAGGTATGTAGACAGGCAGGCCGGCAGGCAGCCAAGCAGGTAGGTAGATAGGAAGACAGACAGAAGACCAGACAGAGAGAGAGAGAGAGAGAGAGAGAGAGAGAGAGAGAGAGAGACAGACAGACAGACAGACAGACAGACAGACAGACAGATAGAGATAGATAGATAGACATACACACAGGCAGGCAGGCAGATAGGCAGACATACAGACAGACAGATGGGCAGATAGACAGACAGATAGATAGATCGATAGATAGATTGATAGAGAGAGAGAGAGATAGGGAGATAGATTGATTGATTGATAGATAGACAGACAGAAGGATAGACAGGTAGGCCAGACAGACAGACAGAAAGATAGGTAGGTAGGTGGGTGGGTAGGTAGGTAGTTAGGTAGGTAGACATATAGATTAATACAGGGTGCTGGGTGGGTTTAGGTCAACGAACTGTCTGGCAAACTCTTACCTGCAACAGGTCTCTGACGAAATCAACAGTTGCTCAGAAGCTCCTGCCTCCAATGTGACAATGCAGACCTTTTATAGAAGGACATATCCGGTCGATTCTTTCCAACTGCCCGACAAAGTATGCCGACAAAGATCGCCCGACAAAATATGCCAACAAAGATCGCCCGCAAAGTATGCCGACAAAGATCGCCCGACAACCTATGCCGACAAAAATCGCCCGACAAAGTATGCCGACAAAGAGCGCCCGACAAAGTATGCCGACAAAGATCGCCCGACAACGTATGCCGACAAAGATCGCCGGCTTGTTAGGAAAAGTTAATTTTCTTGCATGTCATCGTCAGGGTGTGGGGCCACACTTTTTCCCAACCCCACACTTTTCTCCCAGTCCCACACTTTCTCCCAGTCCCACACTTTCTCCAACCCACCCTTTCTCCCAACCCCACACTTTCTCCCAACCCCACACTTTCTCCCAGTCCCACACTTTCTCCCAACCCCACACTTTCTCCCAATCCCACACTTTCTCCCAACCCCACACTTTCTCCTAATCCCACACTTTCTCCCAATCCCACACTTTCTCCCAACCCCACACTTTCTCCGAAATTCGGAGAATAATATAAAAGAGAAAATGTTTTCATATTATTACACTGCGTGTATGAAATATATAAGAGAATAATGTAGAAAGAGTGCATATATTACACTCTCACTCTCTGTGTGCTAGTTGACTGAAACTCTCTCTCTCTCTCCTCTCTCTCTCTCCTCTCTCTCTCTCTCTCTCTCTCCTCTCCTCTCTCTCTCCTCCTCTCTTCCCTCTCTCTCTCTATCTCTCTCTCTCTCCTCTCTCTCTCCTCTCTCTCTCTCTCTCTCTCTCTCTCTCAGAAATGGGAATTAACGGACAGAGGCGAAATGAGAAGGGGCGAAATGTGAAAGGGACGAATTGGGAGGGGGGGGGGGGGGGGCAGGAAGGGGCGGAATGGGAAAGGGATGCCTGGATGAACGGGGAAGGGGGAAACAGAAAGGGGGCCGAACAGGACATGGGCGACATGGAAAGGGGGTGAAATGGAAAGGGACGAATTGGAAAGGGGCGGAATAGGAATAGATTGGGGAAGAAATGGGAAGGGGTGAAGTGGGAAGGGGCGAAATGGGAATAATCCGTGGAGCATCATCCTTGACCCATAGTAAATATACTTCCAAGTTTCAGAAAGATCGGCCCAGTACTTTTGTTGCAGCGCGTAGAACACAGTGAGTGAGAGGAGAGAGAGAGAGAGAGGAGAGAGAGAGAGAGAGAGAGAGAGAGAGGAGAGAGAGAGAGAGAGAGAGAGAGGAGAGGAGAGAGAGAGAGAGAGAGAACACGAATTGTTTCGAACACGAATCTTTATTGAGGGTAATTGGTTAAGCTAAGAGTGTCTTTTCACCAGGCCTCAAGAGAAAAGTAAAAAGAAAAGAAAAGACAAACATGAATCAACCACGCACACATATATATGCACAAACGCACACACACTTATGCAAACAAATATACAATATGAAGAGAGAGAGAGAGAGAGAGAGAGAAGAGAGAGAAGAGAGAGAGAGAGAGAGTGAGAGGAGAGAGAGAGAGGAGAGAGAGAGAGAATTTGTACGTTCCGATTGTTTTTTTTTTTTGTCTGTTTGTTTGTTTATTTGTTAGTTTTTGTTGTTTTTTAACTGAGAGTACAAGAAAATCAAGTCAGAAATGTACGATATGACTTCAGATCCGAAGTTTCCTCTTTCGAGGGGCGACAACGTGTGCAGCAATGTCACATATGAAAAGTGACGACAAAGTGTGCAAGGGCGACAAAGTGTGCAAACTTGTCGATATTTGTCATGGCTGGGACGACAAACTGTGCAGCACACTTTGTCGTCGGCGACAAAGCATGCAGCACAGTTTGTCGTCGACGACAAAGTGTGCAGTGAGCGACAAAGTATGCCGTAACAAACGTGCCGCGGTTTAGTGTACTGTTTGAAATTTTGTGCAGCGCGCGCTGTGTTCATCCCGCGGCGCCGCTCCGTGTGTGTTGAACCAGAGCTCCCTGGATTTGTCAGATGCAATGATGAGCTCAGACGTGTGACATCCTGTTGGGTGCACCGTATAGTAAGTAACTGTTTTGTTACTCAGAATCTTTGCCGCACTTTTGTGTGGGGTTTGCACGGTCATCAGGGGAAGTGGTGCCTTCCATGTAAGTAATGTTTGTTAGTATAAAAAGGTTGTTTTTTGTGATAGTGATAGTTGTTCGTGCGTTCTGTGCAGTTTGTGGTAAGGGGAAGGAGGGGGAAAACTTGGATGGAAAAGGGGAATGGAATGGAGGGGGGAATGTGTTGGTGGGGTTTGATGTATTTTTCATGCTCATTTTTCATTTGCGTTTAATTTCGATCATCCTTTCATTCATTATTTTACAGTAGCGTTTCATCTATTTTGTTATTTAGATCTGTATCACTGATTTGGTACTGGAATGTGCTATGTTCTGGATAATAGTTTTGTGAGTTTTTAATGTGAAGGTTTATGTTTGGCCGTGGTATTATTAGGACCGTGGTTTCATTTTCTTTGAGCAAGGAAGAGAATTTTGTGAGAAAGGATATGAGAAGAAGAACGTTGAATAAGAGCTGAAAGGTTTATTTGTTTTTATTAGGAGTTAAGTTTTTAACCCCGGGCGTTTCAGGCCTGACGTTTTCTGTGCGTGGATTTGCTGTCTGGGACGGCAAATAGCGGCCAGCATCTCGCCGCCAGACCGCGGACTGGAGCCAGGCAAGCGGGAACGCGGGGGTCCTTGTGTCACCAGAGTCGGCTGTTGCTGATCGGCGCTTCTACATCCGGGTTGCTGTTGGGTCGTCCGGTGGCATTCCGCAGAGGGGAGAGGGTGGAATCTTCCTCGCCCTGCCTACACCTTCACCACTCAGGTTGGAGTGATTCTTCCTTCTAGCCTACTTCTTCATCATTCCCCTGGCCTTGCCCTTCCTACGACACCGCTCTACTGCCTGCGGTTAAGGGTGGCAAGGGGAGATTATCGCATCGTAAACGGTCACCTATCATCATCCATCGCCCTCTCTTGATTCTGCCCTTCATCACCGTTCTACGCTTACGGTGTGGGTAGTCAAGGGAGATCATCGTCCCATTGTCTGTGCGTATCCTTGTGACATCAGCAATTTGTGAATGTGCTGGTGGGGGACGAACCACTGCTACGTGGTTTTTGTCAGTATAGTGTGTGATTAGAATCGAGAGCTACCTATACTGGCCGATCTATTATATATAAACCATTAAGCAGCGCGAGTTCCTAAATAAGTTTTGTGCTCTGCTGAAGTTGGACATATTGGGTGTTCTATTGGTGTATGGTTGATGTATGCACTGGCATTGTTATTTGGGTGTTGTAATTTGATATTTTCATCCCCCATGCAATCATTACTGTAACATTTTGTCACCATTGCCCTCCTTTTGTTATCATTGTTATTATTGCAGCTGAGCAACAGGTCCGGGCGTTACCTCCAGCGTTCATTTCATTCTGATTACTTTCATTTCATATCCCTCATATCATCGCTTATCCCCATATTTTTTAATTATATTTTGTTTTCTCTGTGGTGGTAAACTTTCGCTGTGATTTCCTGACTCCTTCTGTATGAGAGGGTAGGTCCTTACCTAAATGGGTCAGGCGCAACAGAGGGAATCAAGGTGTCGGGCTTTGATTTTACAGATTTTCCATTATGGCGTCTGCGTGTCCCAAAGGTCTGTCGACAAAGAAAAAAAAATCCAATTAGCAGAGAGAAATCCAGCAAAACAGAAGAAGACAATAGCGGAAGAATATTAACACTACACCGTTGTCACGTGGGAGTACACCTGACAGGGGGGGGGGGGGGGGGGGGGGTTCTTATACAGGTAATGTGCAGTGGCAGAAACGGAGCGATCACTCAATCCCTCACACCACCAGACCACAAGAGGAAGAAGTTTCGACAATATTTTTATTCACATTACAATCACTCACTCGCACTAGCACTCCAGATGGGGTATGGGTCATAAAAAAGAAGAGAAAAGATAGCCGAGAGAGGGAAAAGAAAGAAAAAATGGGGCATAGAAGAGAAAGTCGCTATTCAGAACTAACTGACTTAGGGGACAAAGTAAATTGAATAGACCAAAAAAAAAAAACCCTCCAATATCCCGTGATCCCGCTACTGTCCCAACCTAACCCGCTAAACCGCTACAAGGACCTTCAGCAGAATGACAGAAGAAAGACAGTATTAGAAACAATGCTACATCCAACGGGACCTACTCAGCTAGAGTTAAACAAAACAAAACAAAAAACAACAACAAAAACCAACAAAACGAATCAGTGACCGGCTTTAGACCCACGCACACGCACGCCAGACCCACACCCACACCACACAAGATTGAACACTCAACTCGAGTCCATGAACCGAGGAGGTTCGCAGAGGGAGGTGGATCCTGTAGAGGGGTGACGTTCGTAGTGGGCTGGTCTTCCAGTCCGAGGTGAAGCAGGTGTCCCAGTAAAGGAGACAAGGTTCACCTCCACCAGTCCGCAGGTTTGAGAAACGACTGGTGCCAGGACGAAGGATGATGACTGGATACTGGTCGTCCAGCCAGCCCAAGACCGGAGCTGCAGCTGAAGGAAAAGGGCAAAAAAATCCCGCCCTACGGCGGAGATCA